>JAJGRW010000245.1:119589-162366 GCA_025461045.1 Carex parvula | reverse complement strand
CAATTTTGAGGGTTTCTGTGATCAATTCAATTTGGATGACTATTCTCGTTTCAGTTCAGATTATACTTTTTTTGTCAAATAAATTGGTTCTATTACACATAGGGACATAGGAATGTATATGCAACGAATTCGGAGCGGATAATGCTGATATTAAATCTGTATCTACTAATGTTTTAAATAGCGTTTATAGCGTCATAGCGGGAAGGCTACAAAAAAAGCTATAGCGGAAGCTATTCCAAATAGCTTTTTTTTTTTTTTACAAAAATTATATTATATATTTGTACTATATATTAACATTATCTAAAGTTTCATAGAACAATAAATAACACCAAATTAATTAAGAAATTATAATATTCATATTGAACTAGTACAAAAGTCCATGGTTCAAAATATCCATAATAATATCATAAACTATCGATCTTTTTCTATACAAAATATCTTAAGCATCATAATTCATTCTATTTTTTTTTCTATACAAAATAAATTTTATAGATCTTTATTTAAGCCCATTTAAATTGTCTAAAAAACCCCAATATGCATAGCGCGCAAATAGCGCGCTACACGCTATGCGCTATAGCGGCCGTAGCGCAATTGGCGTATTTTCATGCCATAGCTTAGCGTTTAGGGTCCAAAAACGCTATAGCGGCGCTATAGCGCGCTATTTAGAATACTGGTATCTACCTTTCAATGAGTGGATATGAATACTGATACGGATAGTAAACGGATATCGAAACTCAAAACTAAATCCGTCTTAATCAGATACGGATATGTACGAAGCGGATTGGTTATCCACGAATACGAATTTGAATATGATTACGGAGCAGATAATTATCGGATAATTGAGTTATATGAACTTTAAGATAAAAATACAAATTAACAAAATTTAAATATGAAAATTCAAATACAATTTGACAGCTATTAAAACCAACTAAGTAGTTGTCAAAATAAAATTTTAAATTTTAAATATGTTCTTCATAATTTAAATAAAACGTGTATAAAACGTAACTTAGAGATAAGAAATTTAGATACAACGTAAAATTTATGACATAACTATCCGATAATAAATTCGGAGCTCAGATAATGAGTTATGAATATACCGAATATCCGCTCCGTTTACGAATTCGTGAAAATATTCATATCCATATTCATATTCAATTCTAAAATTGACCTCTTTGCAAATTATTTTTTCAGATGTACCAAAAAATGTTTCCAAGATTAGTTGAGGAGGCCGAATTTGAAGCAAGGATCCCGTAAAGTAACTCAAATTTTGAGTTCAGATTTGAACCGTTTGATCAAATTCACACGAATATTAGAAAAGGTCCTGTAAATTTGAATCTGAACCGAATTAGTCTGAACTAATTCGAATTCTGATTCGGACGGTCCGGAACCAAATTATTATGATTCATGGCAAATTTTTACATAATCTACGCTTTGAAAAATATGATGAATGTAAATTGAAATTGTGGCGCGCTCTTATTGGCGGTCAAACTCGAAATAAAAGAAAAATAGTGGATAGATATATCAAGTTTATTAAGAAACTAAAAAATTAATTTAATAGAGTAAAAGTAATGACTAATGACTAGTGTTTGAGTACCCATAACTCTAGCAGATAAATATAATGATAATTTAAATGTACATTAAAAAATCACGAGGAGGATAAGAACGTATAATTACTTTTGTAAAAGTGTAAAGTACCATTGTATCTTTTTTAATTGGTTACATAGCCTGTTTCAAGTTAGAAAAAAGGAGGAAGGTTCCTGATAGGCCGGGTGAGTCAGCGATAAAACACAATATTTTTATAAAAAAAAAAATAGTCTCTTTATAGAAATGAAACCTTCACGAATTGAACAGATGTAGTAGGATGGATGACCTCCAAGGAAGTCTCTGTGTTTCTGATTATGGTTGGGTTTTATTTCTAACCTACTCCAACTTCTTGTATAATTTGTATTTTATGTTCGGACAAATTATCTTCTATTCCGATCATTTGAAAATAAAAATAATTATGCAAAATATTTAATATACAAGTAGGGTTAAAATGCATCTTTGTGCTCCAATCATGCTCCACATTTTTATCTATGTTTTTAAATTCGAATAGTCGATCCAAACCTTTTAACATGATCTTCAGATTAAAATGTAATTGGAGGCCAAATTTTATATTTTTTGGAATTTTTTTAGATAGAGACAAAATCACAGTTTAGAAAATTTTGGACCATCTAAAACAGTGATTTTGTACTTGTTTAAAACAATAGTAAAAAAGTTTCAGAAAATATAAAATTTTATCTCCGAGCACATTTTATTAATCCACTTTGAAAGTGTCTGATCTGGTGGTCCAGAAAATTTTACTGTTTTTTACTGTTCACCGTTGGATCAGCGATTTTCAAAGTGGCTTAATAAATAGTAAAAAAATTCCAAAAAATGTAAAATTTGGTCTCCAAGCACATTTCAATATTTAGAACATGTTGAACGGTTCGGATTGGTTGTTTGGATTTTCAAAATCCAAAAAATGGCCCGAAGTAAACTGGCCGGTTTACTTTGCAAAGCACCGTAGCCTTACTATCTATATATATATATATATATAGAGAGAGAGAGAGAGAGAGAGAGAGAGGGGTTGGCTAATATCAAAACATTTGTTTCGGAGTCGTGGTGCAACCAATTAGTTTTTTAATTTTCAAAGTCCAAATGGTTGATCCAAACCGTTAGATGTGATCTCTATATTAAAATGTGTTTGGAGATCAAATTTTAGATTTTTATGAATTTTTTTACTATTTATTAAGTCAGTTTTAAAATGCTGATTTTAATAAACAGTGAAAAATTTCTGGATCATTGAAAACAACGATTTTAAAACTGATTTAATAAATAGTAAAAAAATTCAAAAAAAATCTAAAATTTGATCTCCAAGCACATTTTAATATAGATTGAATATTGAACGGTTTGAATCGACTGTTTCAACTTTGAAAAATATAAAAACCAAAGTGTTTGTTCCACGGTCTAGGAAACATTTTGATATTAGCCAACCTCTATATAGAGGTTGGCTACTCTACTTGGCTACTCTACTTACATAAGTATATGAGGACATATGCTTCTAAGTCATTTTTATGTTTTGAAAGTCCAAATAGTCGATTTGAAGCGCTCAATATGTTATCCATATTAGAATGTGCTTGGAGACCAAATTTTATATTTTTTTGAAAGTTTTTACTATTTTTTTAGAATTTTTCGAAACAATGTTTTTCAGATTTTTTTTATTTTTTTATTTGTTTGCCATATTAAAACACTGTTTTGAATCATTAACATGATTCTAATTAACGTATGGATAAACTTATATATATATATATATAGAGTAGAACTAGGGTGCTCCTAAGCTCACCAAGCCCTTCCGTGAGCGCGACTCTAAAACCTATCAAATTGACTTCAAACGACATTTCCAAACTGTTAGATGTTCAATCTATATTAAAATGTGCTTGGAGACCAAATTTTACATTTTTTGGAATTTTTTTACTATTTATTAAGATGGTTTGAAAATCACTGTTTTCCAATGGTGCAGAATTTTAATAAAAACAGCGATTTTCAAACCATCTTAATAAATAGTAAAAAAATTCCAAAAAATGTAAAATTTGGTCTCCAAGCACATTTTAATATAGATTGAACATCTAATGGTTTGAAAATGTTGTTTGAAGTCAATTCGATAGGTTTTAGAGTCGCGCTCACGAAGGGCTTGGTGAGCTTAGGAGCACCATAGTTCTACTCTATATATATATATATATAAGGTCCGGCTAATTTGCTGCCGGCAGCATTCTGGCCAGCTGCTGCCGGGGGCATTTCGGCCATTTCTGGTGTTCAAACAACAAATCCGAACCGTTCAACGTGTTCTAAATATTAAAATCTACTTGGAGACCAAATTTTACATTTTTTGGAATTTTTTTACTATTTATTAAGCCACTTTGAAAATTCCAGATCACATGGTCCAGAATTTTGTTGCACTGTTCACCCGGATCAGCAATTTTCAAAGTGGCTTAATAAATAGTAAAAAAATTCCAAAAAATGTAAAATTTGGTCTCCAAGTAGATTATAATATAGATTGAACATCTATATAAAAAAATTTGTTGTTTGAACACCAGAAATGGCCGAAATGCCCCCGGCAGCAGCTGGCCAGAATGCTGCCGGCAGCAAATTAGCCGGACCCTATATATATATATTCTAATTAGTATGGATAAACTTATACACATATAAAATAATCTATGTCATTTTTTTGAATCATGAACATGATTCTAATTAACGTAACTACTCGATATTCAAAAATATTACTAGTCAATTCCACATATGTTTGATTTTAGGATCATATATCCGAACTGACTAAACATTAACATATTTCTAATTAAAGTGATTCCTCATTATTAAAAAATATTACTAGGCAATTCCACCTATGTCTGATTATAGAATCATTAATGTAAACCGAACTGACTAAATATTAACATGATTCTCAAAGCAAAAAAAATGTTATTAACATAGCGCGCGTACCATATATAAAAACATTTATATTCCTGCAATAAAACTTTTACAAATATTATTAAACATTGTTATATATTTATTCCAGTAATTTATTTTTAAGTATCAGCTTGTAACCATTTGATTTTTTAATTCAGAATACAAAGGAGGAATTATAATTGGCTGTACGTTTCTCTTTATAATTTTCTTTTTTAACGCCGAACTGACATAGATTTTTCATCGTTTTCTGGAAAAATAATACAATATCAGAAACCTGAATTTTTGTATATCTAATTGTTTTATGTGCAGATTTTTTGTCACATTTTGATATTTTTAGCAGAATGTTGGCAATTGCGATTGTACATAAATTGAATTTGATAAAAAAAAAAACTAAGCAAAAGAAAGGAACGCTGAAACGATACAGAACCCGTCCAATTTAAACAAACTGAGATGAAATATTCTTAAATTTCCAGTTCTTATTTCTTTTCCTAAGATAAAAAGTGTGTTTTAATTGATTGTGAAATTTTGAGAGTTCTCTTGTAAGAAAAAAGTTCCATCTCTAGTAAAAAAGAAAAGTTGAATAGTTCTTTTGAGAGTTCTCTTGCTAAAAAAGAAATGTTGAATAGTTTCCACAGGCACAAAGTTTCTCTTATTTCTTTATGGATGCCGCTGAGAACACCTGTAAGTTTGACTGGGCTCGCCTAAGCAGGGTCAAAAGACAGTCCAGGCCTTCAATTCTTGGGCCCAATCACAGATGAATTCGTATCCTCTGCATTAACTCAAAAGGGAATCTTTTTAGTTAATGCATCTGGACTATCCGATCCACTTTAAGATCCATGCAAATTAGATCTGCATTAATATTGAAGAGCTCCTCTTTAAAATCAGATAGCCGGATTGGCTCTGTTTAATATCAAACGGCCGAGATGCATTAACTCAAAAGATTCCCTTTTGAGTTAATGCAGAGGATACGTGTTCATCATAGATGGGCTGTTCGGCAACACCTCTTAATTCGCATTAGAATTAAGTCTTAAAGAGGCTTAAGGAATTGATGTTCGATTGTATTAATCCGTGAGTGATAGCTAAGGAAATTAAAGGAATGGTAGATTAAGATCCGGACAAAAAGAGACTAAAAGAGGTGATCTTAATCCGTGCTAACTAACCGATGTTCGGTAGAGTTAAACGGCTAAAGAAGCTCCTTTAGTCTTAAGGAGACTTTAGAAAGTCATGTCTAACAGCACCAGAGAGTTTGCATTCTGATGCTGTCCATGATAGCCCTAGGTGATAAATTATAGTAAATTATTTAGAGACATGATATATAATATTGAAATATTTATTATTATTATTATTGTTGATATCATCATTAGATTCCAGTTTAGTAGAATTATGTTCAACTTAATGACTCAAGTATCCATAGATTTTAATTAGTTCTTGACCTAGAGGTCAACTAAAAATATAATAAACAAAATGGCCAAAAGTAGAAAATTTTAGTAATAATCTTGAACCGACTCCAACCACTCAAACAATATACATACTTTCAAAATCCCACCAGATAAAATTATAGCTCGAATATATAACTTAAGTACGCAAATAATGTAAATAATATATTATGAGTCGGTTCTCTTTTAATAACAAGGATGTTAGTATCATGAAGATAATATATGAACAATTTTCATTTACTTATTGCTTTCTTAATCGATTGAATCTAGTGCTCGCATCTTGCGTTTATTCAAATAAAGATATAAACATGCACGGAAACAAATTGAATTTTAAATTGATTCAGACACAATTAACACAGTAATGTACCAAAATTACCACCAAAAGACACTTTTCTCCATTGATCCCAGTTTATGTATAGAAGCAACATGTGGTAGAGTAAAAACCTGTACAATCAAAAGCCGCTGGAAATAAAACCCAGCTGGAGGCGCAACACAGGATTAATATATCAAAGACAGGACTCACCGGGACAGAACCCGACTGACAGTTATCGCTAACAGATGCACCAAACACAACATAAAAGACCACCCCCCCCCAGTCCCCTTTTACAAAAATAAAAAATGTAACTAATTTCTCCTGGTGGTCCATCTCGAACCTTGGATCTGGAACCCATCCTCAGACCACTTCGGTTCGTGATTCAGCAGACTGATTTGGTTCGGACGAGCTGGCAAAGCGGCGATGGCGCTTCCCACGGGGAAAACCACTGTCGCTGGTGCTACCGCCGAGGAGGGGGTCGTCGATGCCGCGGATTGGCGGGAGCTCAGGTGGAGTTGCAGGCATGTCACTGTCATCCTTGCTCCGCCACCGAACTATCTTTTCGTTGAACTTGTAAATCCCTTTCTCCATTGGCTCCACTGCCTGATTTACTGTGAACTTCAAATCCTTTATCACCTGCAATTACAATTAAACCCCCACGACAAAAATGAATAATCAGAATGCATGACCAATTTAAAACAATATCAATTTTACCAAACTATGATGATGAATCACCAGTATGGAATAATAAGGGTATTTAAACAAGAGTGAGGCTATGGTAATATGCATATTACACAACGGCCAGCGCTATGGATTCATATCTCTATTTTTAAAGTCCAAACAGTCAATTTGAACCGTTCAACGTGATCTTCATATGAAAATGTACTTGCAGACCAAGCTTTACATTTTTTGGAATTTTTACTACTTTTTAGGTAGGTACAAAATCACTTGATCTAAAACTTCTGAACCATTCAAATGTAGTGATTTTTACATATCTAAAAAAATAGTAAAAAAAAATTCTAAAAAATGTAAAATTTGGTCTCCAGGTACATTTTCATATGGAGATCATGTTTAATGGTTCGGATCGACTGTTTGAACTTTAAATATAGTGATATGAATCCATAGCACGGGTCAATATCTAGTATGCATAGTGGTCGAATTATCATAGTTTGAAACAGGTAAAAAAAATATAACGGCACCTGACGGTGCATAGATCTAGTCTGCGCACCACTAAGGGGCGGTACGCAGACTAGATCAGTGCAACAATTAAGAGGTGCACAGATTAGGTCTGCGCAGCGCCCCTTAGGGGTGCGCAGACTAGATCTGCATTCCTGCTAAGTTCCGAGATTTTCAAGATGTCATGCTAACTTTGAATTTTTATTTTTTTTAAATACTAACTATCGCGAGTAAAGAAAGCTCACATATTGGCCCCCGCCAAAAAGGAAATCCCAGATACTGGATTTGACACTGGTAGCAAATCTCTCTTCAAGTTCTGGCTGTGGGTGCTTCGGCTTAGCGGGTCGGGTGCTGTCCCTCACCTCCTCTGGATCCACGGGACAGTCAACAGAGGCATAGTCTCCAAGCACAGAGACATTTCTCAACTTGAGATTTGCAACCTGCTCATATGTCTTTGCCGGGAAAACATAGAGGTGGGCCACTGATGCGAGGCCCATCTGTACTGGAGCAAAACACATCATCTTGTTAAAATCTTTGGTTATTATTATTTTCAGTGCTGGTACAACATTAATTCAGCTAGTTCAAACTTTTGGATTATTACACTCATTGTGGTTACTTGCAAGTATGCTAAATGTATTTATTTAAACTTTGAAGTAATAAAAACTTGCAAACTGCGCATTTGCAAGATAGGGAAAGAACATTGAGACTGGTAAATAAAAATACTAACGAGTATTAAACCAGAAAAACTGTAATGGGAAGTACCTCTATGCAAATAATGAAGTCCTGAATTGTTGTTTTGAATTCAAATTCTTGAGCAATGGGGCTCCTTAATAGCCCCAAAGCATACATGATAGCAATTATCACGCCTTGCCACCAAGTCAGAAACACGATTGACTTGAACATTAGAAATTTGTACAACGGCTTCATCTGTGCTAGCTCATCTTTTGTAGCCGTGTAGAAATGTACTAAACAGTATAGCGCCCAGTATTGGCTAAAGTTAAGTATAACTGTCATATAAGGATATCTGTCCAAATTTAATACAACAAATTAACTTCAGTTGACTGATAAGCCATACACAATTGTAATTTAAAAATAAGAAAATACAATTTAATACCCGCAGTTCCATTTGAACTGACCGTCACAATATGAATTAAAAGCTTCTAGAATAACAGATGAAGTAGCTGTCAGAGTTTTTATTATCACCTACAAATTATAGCAAATGAACAATAAATATTAGCGACAACTTTACCTATACTAGAAAATGTCAGCACATAATAAGGGCTTATACGTAGTTCTTGCTATTTTTCAAGGAATACTTTTGTTAGGGGCATACATAAATAAGACCAAATGATTAGTACACTTACATATTGATAAATGCCGATTTTAATCTGAAGATAAAACCATTCACCTAATTTCCAGGGCTTCAAAATATAATTGACCGGGAAGTGGTGGTGTATGATTCCCCTTTGATGTTCTGACGGTTCCAAGAGAGGTGCTCTGTCAGCATAGGCACCTTCCCTCTTTAGAAACTCAATTGTTTGCTCCTCTCCGCCTGAATCAATATTAAACAACCATCACAATGGAACACAAAAAAAGGGATTCTTTTCGAAAGAAATTCTTATGGTACGTACCTAAGCAAGCAGTGAGGTACCGGCCAAAGCAATACATAGCAAAGGCTTCATAACCTTCTCGTAGAATCCCACAGTCAACACTAGCATTAGGGTTCACCAATGATATAAACTTGAACAAACAAGAACAGATATAAAGTTAAACACATCAACATAATAACCAATAAAACATGGTATTTGTTTGTATTCTGTCTTCCCCCTAGTTTATATCAAATTGTTATGTATCAAATATAAGAGTAAGAGCTTCAAATGAGGAATTCAAAAGGTTGATCTTGATCTACTTCACGAGCTAAGTCTTATGTTCCAACTTTTTTTTTTTTTAAACTGTTGATAAATGAATGCACTAAAATAATGTTTTCTAACTCTTATCTTGTAACGAAATAAAGGAAAATTAAAATTGAACTCAATTGTTGATAAATGATTCAAATATGGCATTTGAAGCCAATCTGATGGCTCTTACGATTAAGCTTATGTAATCTTTTGGTAATCTTAAGCTCAAGTCAGCTTATCATATATTCATATGTATTAAATAACAAGAGACCAAAATTATGTATTGAATACTAACTTTACATATATAAAAAATCAGAAAAATTATAAACCTTACCGACTCAATAGCATAGCATGGGACCATCAAGATAACGCCAAGAAGGAATTTTTGCTCCTGAAAATGACCCACAAAAGGAAAAATAAATAAAAACAGTATGAAAGCTTAAGCTGATTGCAAGGATTGCAGCAGAGAGACACAATACTGTACTAGCCATGACAGATAACATCAAGTACAGGTAGGGATGTAGAAAAGTCACGCTGTGGCCGGATATGGCACCGCACAGCACGGTACATGTGCTGTGACTTGTGTGTCCCATGCCGTGATCATTCGCGTGACATGACCATCCTTCGGACAATTGGCACAGCACGGCAAGACACGCAATCTGATCTGGTCACGTGATCACGTCACGGCACACGGTCACGCGAGTCACACATGATTTAAACATGATCAAACGTGACCATTTCACAGGGCACGTGCGGTCACAACCTGCCTTGGTCACAGCGTGACTAACATGCCGTGACCATCCATCCCAATTTAGTCGCAGTCACGGCACGGTGTGACTTACATCCCTAACTGTACAGGATATAACTGCCTCTTTCACGACTTTCCAAAGAGTTACCAGGTTTTATTGGTACAGTTCCAGAGTTTAATATTGAAATACTTTACTTAAAAAACTGGACAAATCAACCGGTACGATAATCAATCATTAATGTAAGTATTAATATTGGAAAGGAAAAGGAAAAAAAAAAAAATCAAACCTCAGGATTGTTGTAAGCAGAGAGGTGCTCAAAAATCAGATACGTGGAAAGACACAGTGATATGGCCACAAAGAATCCGGAAACCAGGGTTGCCCACACAGGCGTTGCATAGGAGCTGAGATGCTGATAGAGAAACCCTAATTCTAACATTTTCATAGTGTCTAAATGTAGAAGAACCCAGAGACAGAGCGAGGGGGTGGCCACGGGGCCCAATCCCCCCTATTGTTTATTTGTGAAGTACCTTACCTCAAATTACGATCGTATACCATAGCAAAGCAAGCAATGGCTCATTGTTGCTACCATGGTTTGGAAAATCTATCAATACCCCACGATTTGATCATTGGGCGAATTATAAACCAACTGGGGCGAGTTTTGGGCGAACAACGCTTGAATCGGAAGAGACACGCCGTATGGTTTGTTTGTGAGTGATTTGAGATGTGATATTTTACGGATTCTTTAAAAAGGTGGAGAAGAGAGATTTGGGTAGCGTGAAGTATGCTTCGTCAATTTGGAGGAGAAGAGAACGAAGCCGGGTCTCCCTGCCTTTCCAATTGACCAATTAATTGTCGGGATCCTTCTTGCCAAGCGTGCACTGGGCGGGGTAAAGCTTTTAACAGAGAATATTAGGCTTTCTACGGCGCACGGCCTATAGAATCGAAACAGAATTTCATATTATTTGTGCGCTGTATAAAGTTAAAACTGATTTGTTAAAATATCGTTCTTATGTCAATCAGCCTCTCTTCTCAAATAAAGTAGCGATCCCCTAACTTAAAAAATAGTTGCCGTAAGAGGGTTATCAGGGTTCGGATAGAGCGGAAAAAATGGCACAGACTCGGTTCGGTTAAGAAATGGTACCATTACGGTATGGAATGGTATGATATGGGTGTTAGTTACGTATCGTGATTCGTGTGTTTTGTGCCGTGATTATTTCCATGCTGTGATCATTTTTAGAAATTTTACTACGGCACGGTACGTAGTCACGCGAGCCACACGTAACTAGGATCGTTAAATCTTGTTAAAATAGTGAATCTTGAATAAATTAATCTAAATTATGATTAAATGGTCACGTTGTGGTATAACTATTCACGTGTCGTAACTATCTCTTGACATTTTGGTCACGGCACAGCACGTGAAAAATTAATTTGGTGACGACACGGCACGGCACGCTACGGCATGTTTTTTCCACTCTAGTCCGGATCCCTAAAAAAAGTAACTCATATTTTGAGTTTAGATCCGGATCGTCAGAATTCTTATTAATTCGGTTCGAGATGAAATGTCTGCAGCTTCTTTAATATTTGTATCAAAATAGATCGAACGGTCCGGATTCAAACTCAAAAATTAGATTTTTTTTTTGGGAACCGAATTCTAAGATAGATTCAGATCCGAATTCCCTAAAGTAACTCAATTGAATTGGAATCGGACCGTCTGATCATAATCCGATCCATAATAGAATACACATGGTTCCTTTAATATTCGTGTCAGAATAAATCGGACGGTCCGGATGCAAACTCAAAATTTGAGTTACTTTGAGAGATCCGAGTTCGGATTAGAATGCCACGGACAGTGGCAAAAAAAAAAAAAACTATAAAATCCGAGTCAGAGTACGGTCCAGAAGTCTACGCCAGTTTGGAAAAAAAAAAAAAAGGTTCGGAACTTCGGGGTTAGAATTCTTTTATAAGAATAATTTGATTTTTTTTTAGCATCGAGTGGGTCCGGTTATAAATTGGGTCTTTAATAAATTCATTTGCAGTTCTTTCTTATATAAAAGAAAAATAAAAGCAAATTTCAAAGTAAAGGTGTTTGCGTACAATTTTTTTTTCCTAAAAGAATTATTCGAAACATCTCAAGGAAAGACAATGACACAATAAAAATTACTTGGGATCAGTAACTTGCATGATCTGACATGAAAAACTAAATAAAATTAATCAAATACCGTAATTAATAATGAATATTGGAGAGCTTTACCAATCTTATCAACATTTATTTTGTTTCTTTTTCGTTTTTATCCTTAAATTTACAATTAATCCTATCAATTTTATTATTTTATTTTTTATGCTTACCTTTTTATATATATATTTTTTAGCACTAAATTTTTATGCTTAACAAATTTCTATCAATTATATGGGCAACATGTTGATTATGACTTTAGAAGTTTCACAATCATGTCATTGACTGTGTTTGTTATTTTTTAGGTGCACATGGAGGTCAAATATATACACACACATATGTACATATGTATATATATACACACACATATGTACATATGTATATATATATATAATATAGAGATGGGCTATTGTACTTCGCGAAGTAAAACCCCCGTTTACTTCGGACCATATTTTGTCATTTTGAAAATCCAAACAATCGATCCAAACCGTTCAACATGTTCTAAATATTGAAATGTGCTTGGAGACTAAATTTTACATTTTTTGGAATTTTTTTACTATTTATTAAGCCACTTTGAAAATAGCTGATCCGGTGGTCCAGAAAATTTTACTGTTTTTTACTGTTCACAGTGGATCAACGATTTTCAAAGTGGCTTTATAAATAGTAAAAAAATTCCAAAAAATGTAAAATTTAGTCTCCAAGCACATTTCAATATTTAGAACATGTTGAACGTTTCGGATCGGTTGTTTGAATTTTCAAAATGAAAATATGAGCGTGAAGTAAACGGGAGTTTTACTTCGCGAAGTACAATAGCCCATCTCTATACACACACACACACACATATGTACATATGTGTGTGTATATACACACACACATATGTACATATGTGTATATATACACATATATATGTACACACACACATATAGAATCTGGCTAATATGCTACGCATAGCATAGAGCCCCTCCGTGCTACGGTTCAATTTTTGAGTTTTCAAAATCATAACGGTCGATCCGAACCGTTCAACATGATCTCCGTATGAATATGTACTTGCAAACCAAATTTATATTTTTTAGAATTTTTTTACTATTTATTAAGCCACTTTGAAAATTGCTGATCCAATTGTCCAGAAGATTTTACTGTTGTGTACAAATTACTGTTTTTTCAAAGTGGCTTAATAAATAGTAAAAAAATTCTAAAAAATGTAAAATTTGGTTTGCAAGTACATATTCATATGGAGATCATGTTGAACGGTTCGGATCGACCGTTAGGATTTTGAAAACTCAAAAATTGAGCCGTAGCACGGAGACCTCTATGCTATGCATAGCACCGTAGAACTGTCATATATATATATATATGTGTGTGTGTGTGTGTGTGTGTACACACACACATACATACATACATACATATATATATATATATATATATATATATAGAGAGAGAGATGGGCTATTGTACTTCGCGAAGTAAAATCCCTGTTTACTTCACGCCATATTTTGTCATTTTGAAAATCCAAACAACCGATCGACCGTTCAACATGTTCTAAATATTGAAATGTGCTTGGAAACTAAATTTTACATTTTTTGGAATTTTTTTACTATTTATTAAGCCACTTTGAAAGTCGCTGATCTGGTGGTCCAGAAAATTTTACTGTTTTTGCTGTTCACAGTGGATCAACGATTTTCAAAGTGGCTTAATAAATAGTAAAAAAAATCTAAAAAATGTCAAATTTAGTCTCCAAGCACATTTCAATATTTAGAACATGTTGAACGGTTCGGATAGGTTGTTTGAATTTTCAAAATGAAAATATAAGCGTGAAGTAAACGGGGGTTTTACTTCGCGAAGTACAATAGCCCATCTATATATATATATATATATATATATATATATATATATATAGGAGAGATCAAGTTACAACAAAGTTACAACAACTATTTTTTTCATTTTCAAAGTCCAAATCGTCGATCCATACCGTTCAACATTATCTCCACAATAAAATGTGCTTGCAGATCATATTTTACATTTTTTGAATTTTTTTACTATTTATTAAGTATTTTACAAAAAATAGTCATATTCAGACCATTGAATTTTGTACCCATCTTAATAAATAGTAAAAAAATTAAAAAAAATGTAAATTTTGATCTGCAAGCACATTTTATTTAGATAATCATGTTGAACGGTTTGGATCGACGATTTGGACTTTGAAAATGAAAAAAATGGTTGTTATAACTTGATCCCTCCTCATACACACAGATATATATATATAGAGAGATGGGCTATTGTACTTCGCGAAGTAAAACCCCCGTTTACTTCACGCTCATATTTTCATTTTAAAAATCCAAACAACCGATCCGAACCGTTCAACATGTTCTAAATATTGAAATGTGCTTGGAGACTAAATTTTATATTTTTTGGAATTTTTTTACTATTTATTAAGCCACTTTGAAAATCGCTGATCCACTGTGAACAGTAAAAATTTCTGGACCACCAGATCAGCGATTTTCAAAGTGGCTTAATAAATAATAAAAAAATTCCAAACAGTAAAATTTAATCTCCAAGGACATTTCAATATTTAGAACATGTTGAGCGGTTCGGATCGGTTGTTTGAATTTTCAAAATGAAAATATGAGCGTGAAGTAAACGGGGGTTTTACTTTGCGAAGTACAATAACCCATCTCTATATATATATATATATATATATATATATATATATATATAAAAGAAGAACATGTCTTCTCATTATTTTATTAACAATAGCGAGATTTGATATTGTTAAAAACTAACTGCGTTTATTTTTACGTATAAATACTCTAAAAGCATATAAAAGTCAACTACTCTTGATTTACATTATACATAAATGTGTATGTAATAGGTTTCATAAATCTTATATTATATTTAAATTATATTGGTAGTTGAATCATTTTGGACAATTTTATGAAATACTTTATTTTTTTAAAACAACCAACAAAATACTACTCCTTCAATTTTATTAATAAGGGCATGTTTATTTGTCACTGAATTACGCGAGATGAGAACCCCAATTTGAAAAAATAAGAACTAATGGGTACAGGTACATTCAGATTGAATATGAGAATGTACTTAAATTAATATTCGGTTGTACCGTGAGATTAGTTATGAAAAATTTAATTTATTTTAAAACTACGTATTTTAATTTAAAAGAATAATCAGACCGATACCGAGGTTAGTCCAAATTGTAAAAGAAAATTTATAATTAAATTTCTCATCTCATTCGACCAAATTTGTAAAAAAAAAAAAAATTGTCCATGTCCGGATCAGTCCGGACGGTTAGTCCCACGTGAATTGTTTAAATAGGGTACTAGATCCCACATGAGTAAAGTGGGAGAAAGAAGGAGAGTGTTTTCAAGAAAATGTTTTTTGTGGCACTTAAGAGTAGGTCCGATGGGCCGATGGGCATCGTACGTGTTTGTTTCAATTTTTATGCGCACAAATCTTAAATTAGATCGGACGGTCATCATGCTCGTTGAACCTAAAAGTAGGTCCGATGGGCATCGGACCTACTCTGTTCTCTTTTTGTGGATAGAGTGGTGACAATAGAGAAAGTAGAAAGAGGAGAGAGATTGAGAAAAAAATTAATTGGGTCAGAGTTCGAATTTTTTATTCAAAAGAATTATATTGCATTATCCGTGGGAAAATAAGGGAAAAAATTATAAGCCTGTCGAACATACAAACGGAATTACAATCTCGTCGGGCTCGAATCCATTGCCGAATGGGTCCGACTCTGCTACTATTCTAAGAAGAATAGTAGTTAGAATAGTAGCAGGTGCTCTTCAATTTTGTATCTGTCTCTCTCTTCAAAGGAAAATGAGAGAGAGAGAGCAGAGAGAGAAAGAGGATAGAGATAGAGAGGATAGTAGGGTAAGAGGAGGGATTTGAAGAGCACCGGATCTCAATCCCTGCCGAATAGGTCCTAAATGTCTTTGTGGGATCTCAAATATTTTATTTTCTTCTTTTCTCCCATCTACTCGATTTATTGAGTAAAACTAGAGTGTTCTCAAGCTTACCAAACTCTTTGGTAAGCTTAACTTCAAACTCTATCGGATTGATTTTGAATAACAAATCCGAACTGTTGAAACTAGTTACTTCACTAGTAATGTGTTTACATGTCAAATTTATAAAATTTGAATAATTTAGTATTAAATCAAGCCGTCAAAAAAGAAAGTTTATAAGTTAGCTTTAATACATTCATTTTTCATTATTTTTTACTACTTGACTAAATTAATTTGAAAATTTAAAAATTTGATATGTAGATGCATTACTCGTGAAGTAGATCGATTTTCAACAGTTTGAATTCATCATTTAAAGTTATTTCAATAAATTTTGAAGTTAAACAAACCTAAAAATTACTGAGATACTGTAGTTCTACTCCAATTAATTTATGTGCTTTCGTAAATGCATGTAACCATATTAAAGGTTCAAAGAATTGATATAGTCACAATATACCGGACACATAATTCAGAATTTTTTTAAGTTACCACCTCAATATTTTAAAATTCTTACTTCATTATTGATTTCTACAGAATTCACATACTACCATGTGTGCATTGTGGTGCTGCGCATGATGGTATGGATTCCAGTATATGAAAAGCTCCAAAATAGCTCAAACTGATAGTGAAATAGAAAAAAACTCATGTGAAACATCACGGTGTGCATGTAGTTAGTTTTAACGTTGCAGAAATCAATGAAAAGATAAATTTTAAAATATTGAGGTGGTTGATTGAAAAAATTTCGGCACATAATTCAACCAAACTGCCACACCTCTGCATTTGATAGAAATTGTTGAGACTCGAGATAACAAAACTTTAGAAATAAATGGGCCAATTCGAAGGATCATGTAGAGAGTAGAGACCCTTATCTCTAACTATCTTAACAAACTTTCACCAAATTGAAGCGTTCATCAAAATAATACTCAAAAGGCCATACAAATTTGTGTGTTTGCAAAAAAAAAAAAAAAAGGTACATCAGTGCTAAATACAGATACTGCGTGCGATGGCATAGATAATTTATATGATAAAAGGACATACATGCAAATTTTAGTTCATCTAACTTTCAAGCCAACAGAGAAGCAAGTTTGAAATTTGAATTCTGAATTTTGACAGACAAGATAAAAAAGAATCAATCTTTGATCTATTTGTCCAGAGTCAAATGACACATAAATCAGATAAGCAAAACTCTGAAAAATTGAGTAAATGAGTGGAAAAGAACTTTTCTCATAAAAGGGAGTAAAGAGTAGGGGTGCAAATGGACCAAAGAGTAGGGGTGCAAATGGACCAGATAGTGGTAAAACTATATCTGTTTTTGTTTTTATTTTTTGGGTACGGATTAGATATTAGACTGATACAGATATAGATCAAATATATAAGATACATATTAGATATACGTTTAATACTATTATTTATTAAAAAAATATAAATATTGTAAAAAAATACCAAAGTTCATATTATTTAAGTATAACGGTGAATAACATAATTTTTTTCATAATATATATTAAATTACATAGTATATATATCTACCATTCGGATACGGATAATTAAATTTTAAAATTATATCTGTATCCGTATTCGCACAGATGTTCGGATATCAGATATCGGATATTCGTATCTAATTTTTTAATACGGATCCGATAAGTTTGCACCCCCAATAAAGAAGAGATAAACAAAATTCTTAAAAAAAATAAATAAATGAAAGGGAGGTGAAAAAGAGAATAAAAAAGAGACTTTATATTTGAATTTTACAAAAAAAATTAATAAAATTGAAAGAAGAATATTTTGTTTGATATTTTTAAAATAAAATATTTTACAAGATTACCGATCATATTTTCTTTTACATAAATGCACATTTAAAACATCACTTTATTCGCTCAGTTATTCACAAACCAATCGGACGGGGCAAAATAATAATAAAAAAAAACATACCTTGGAGGCTTGGACCTAGTGTTTTGACAACGGTCCGGGACGGTCCGGGACGGTCCAAACCCGTCCGGTCCACGGGTCTCCCGGTCCACGGGTCCGGCGGTTTGGACGGGTCCACGGTCCCGGTCCGGACGGGTCCGGTTTTCAGAGGCCAACCCCGGCCCTTGGTTGAACCACGGGTCCGGCGGTCCCACGGTCCGGGACGGTCCGGTCCACGGGTTCCGGGGGTAACGGTCCGGGACGGTCCGGTCCGGGGGTTTTTTTTTCTGTTTTTTTTTTTCTGTTTTATTTGCTGATTTTTTTTCTGTTTTTTTTTTTCAATTCAGTAAGTTTGTTTTGAACCGAATAATTTTTGTTATAATAAGACGAACAATTTATATACAAAAATTCATTAAATCAATTGCTTTAGAAAAAAAACGAATTATTTGATCTTAAAAACCGAATTATTCTAAAACAATTGATTTAAAAACAAAAGTTACCCTCCTTTATTCTGGGCTTGGGACCAACTATATAAAATAACATACGCGGATTTCTAACTTTTTTTTTGTTAGTAATTTTTTTAATAATGAATAATTTAAAAAAGTAATTGAAAATGTTTAAAATTTTAATTTTAGAAAAATAATAATAAAGATTGAAAGAGTTTAGAAAATTATACCGACACTACATATTTATAAGTTGTGGTGCATATACCAATAATCATTGTAAAATTCAAATTATTTGATTAATGATAATACTTGCATTAAATGTTATCATTTTTTATTAATATGACATAGCATAAAGATATATTGAATAGAACTTGGATGTTCTTAAGCTCACTAATTATTTGGTGAGTTTAACTTCAAAACCTATAAATATAATTTTATAACGAATCTAAATTATTGAAACCGATCTACTTATCGAGTGATGTGTATACATATTAAATTATAATATTTTGAATTAATATAGTATAAAATCAAACAGTAAAAAAAAAGGTTTATAAGTTAATTTTAATAGGTTCATTTTTCATCGTCTTTTGAAAGCTTGACTTTATAGTTATACTAATTAATTTGAAAATTTATAAATTTGACATGCAAACGCATCACTTATGAAGTAGATCAGTTTTAATACTTAAAATTCGTCGTTTGAAGTCAATTTGATAGGCATTGGAGTTAAACTCATCAAAGTGCTTGGTGAGCTTAAGAATACCCTAGTTCTATTTCAAGATATGTCACATTGTTAGTGTTTCATTTTAAAATTATAAGCTAGTTACATGTATTTGTGTTAAGTTAATATGTTGTCAACATATCCTCATCCTTAAATTTTAGGATTATGGTGCATTTAATGCTCTAACCTAATTATTGGATAAAAATTTATAAAAAAAAGTAGAGTTCTAGCCTTACTAACTTTTATTTATTTTCTATAAAAGATCCACATCTAATATCAAACTCACGATCTAGCATCCGGAGGATGTAACATTTTTGTCACTAAATTAAAGATTGATTATTTGTTAGAAATAACTTTAAAATTCAACTTTTGGACAATTAGACTATATTTTTTACATGATGCAAAATTATAAAATTTAATGCAAGTATTACCATTAATAATTAAATAGTTTGAAACTTACTATGGTCTATATTAATGGTCTTTGAAGGAATATAATTTAATATTTGAGTTATATGGAATTTGATGAACCATATATGACCAAGACCATATCAATAATTTTTTTTTTGTTCTAGCTTAAGAATTAGTATCAAAATTGTCATAAATCTCAATTTACATGCATGCTACAGTAAAATTTACATGCAGACTACAGTAAAATGTTCAAAAATTTACATGCATGCATACAAATAAAAATATGATAAATAAAAAATTATAATTAACTAATAAAAATATATATAAAGGCCAAAAGAGTGCCTTGTTGACAACGATACGAAATGAATAATTATCGTATAATTAAGTTATATAAATTTTAAGATACAAATATCAATTAATAAATCAAAAACTAAAACTAAAAAATAAAATGACGTCTCCATAGCTATATAAATGGAGAAGAAGTGAAACAAATATTAAAGAGATAAAACAATGGAAAAGTTGTGGGGATTGGAGCGTGAGTTTGTGGCTCTCCAGGCTCCAACGTGGAGGTATCCATCCATCCGAATTCATATAAGCTAAAGTACCTCCAGATCTAACGGTCCAGATCCAAAAATTAAAGTTTGATTATTGTAGGGGATCCGAATTCAACACGCTTTTTTGACAGAGTATAACAGAGAGAGTCAGAGAGACCGTCTCTTCTTATAATTGGGTCGTGGAGCAAAATACCGGACATGTTTTGGGGTTAGTCCCACAATCAACACTCAAGTTAATCTGAAGTCTATATATAGTACTGCAGTTCAAATAAAATACTAAAAGTTGAAAAGCGAACTGATCCTCGGGAGTTCAAATGTTCCTGCTGCTACAGTAAAAAATCCGGGTTGCTACAGTACAAAATACGGGTCCAGCCGGTTCGGCCGGTCCGGGACGGTGATAAGCCTCAATTATATATACCTTCGGTTGAGGTTTTACCTCCTAAATTATACCAAAACCCTTGTATTTTAGTCCAGTCTAGTATAGAATGCACCATAGAACCAAGTTACTGCCCTTCCTTCATCTTATTTGCAGGAATCGAGCAAAAAGGAGCAAAACAGCATTTTGTGCGGGCCGCACGGATTCTGTGCGGGCCGCACTGATTTATCCGAGAGTTTTGCGGGCTCTCGTGCGGGCCGCAGGGAATTTGTGAAGGCCGCACGACCCCTCTTCCTTAGCCATTTTCTCAGACGAAAAACCCACTTTTATGCGGGCCGCACGAATTCTGTGCGAGCCGCATCGATTTAACCGAAAGTTTTGCGACCTCTCGTGCGGGCCGCATGAAGGCCGCACGACTCCTCATGCCTTAGCCGATTTTTCAGCCGACTTCCAGTTTGTGCGGCCCGCACGGACTTTGTGAAGGCCGCAGGAAGGCCGCACCAATGCCATTAATGCCTTAATTCATGATATCTTCTCAGATTTGCTGCCTGATTTTGGGAGATTGTTTCCCAATGCACGAAAATAGCTATATATGGGCCTGGAGGCAGCAGGAGAAGGCATTCTTCATTCTAGGTTTAATTTCCACATCTCTCTACACTTTTTCTATCTTCTCCTCGTGATCAAAGGCGATTAAGAGCAAGGTTTGAAGGATTCTCGAGCAAGCAAAAGTGAAGATCAAAGGCAGCGAGCGAAGAGATTGGTGTAGTCTATTCTCTTACTTGTTTTACTTTGTTTTCATTATGATTTCTCTTGTAACTTTCTTGGATGTTAACTCACCCATGAGAGGCTAGATTTCCTCTCTAGGGGCTTAGGCTAGAAACATGAATTTGGTTTGAATCTATGTTTACTTGGATTAATTTCTTTATGATGATTGTTTGCATGTTTGTTTATTCTTGTTGATTTTACAATTCATGTGCTTGTATGATTTGATTGCGTGTTAATTTCCCGCTTGAGTCTAATCAACTTAAGATGTTAGGAGTTATAATTAATGGTATCAAATTGTATACATGAATTACTTTAGGATTAAGATTAGAAATGACCAAATCTATTTCTTAGTCCGGAACCACTTGAACGAAGGTCGAATTAAGGTGAAGGACTTAACCGTGAAACCTTATATTTGATTGGGACACCTAGAATTGAACCAAATATCGTATGAAGGACTTAACCGTGAAGTATTGGTATTTAGGGATAAACTAGGCTAATCTATGCTTATGGTCTAGATAGCTAGGGTGAAGAACTTAACCGTGAAGTCCGAATTATCTAGACACGTCATTAATTCACGAACGTGACCCTTTTTGGCATTTACGTTTAGAAACCCCATAATTGCAAACATGAGTTTAGAATTCCAAGTAAATGTAGATTTGACCAAAGGATTGTAGGCCGATAGCCCCTAGACTCTTAACCATCTGAATCACAAACTCCTTTTCTTTGTTTGTTTAAAACTGTCTTGTTTTGATTCCAACTTTCAATCGGGTATTGAACCCAAGAACCAGTTTCACAACAAACCCCCCTTTTTTACTTTATTTGCAATATTTTAGAGTTAAATGATTTAGTAGAAAGTAATATCTCCCGTTATCTTTGGATCGATACTCATAATTACTACAAGGATAGATTGTGCGCTTGCAATTCAATCTAACTTTGCGTATTTAGGGTTTTATAAATTTAAAGCAGAAGTGTACGAAATAGACCAATTATTCCTATACCCAAAATACACAACAAGCTTTTGGCGCCGTTGCCGGGGATAACGGATAGATATTAATTTTTACTTTAAAAATTTATTCTAGAATTTTCTTTTATCTCATTTTATTTGAGACTCACGTTTTTCTTCTCTCTTTTCACAGCTTTGAACACTGGCGCCTACCACTAGGAGCCAGAGTCAGAAGGACAAGGCGAGTTCGTCAAACATGGCCGAACATCCGATCTATGGAATGCCCTTAGATGGTGAAGAGGAGAACGGATCTCAAGCCAATGTTGACAATGATCCTCCCCACGAGAACCCATTCCACGGAGCATATGGAAGAGGCAACCCTCCACCGCCTAATCCGAACGACCGCCGTCCTATGCGAGAATTCATGAACCATCAAGACCCGCACCAACGCTTCGGCTATGTGGCACATGGGGGGACCAACCCCGATCTCAAACCCACTTTAATTCACTTGTTAGGTCAAAACCAATTTGGTGGTGCATTAAATGAGGACCCTCACCAACACTTGGCAATGTTTGAAGAACATTGTGGTACTTTTGCACCAAGGGGACCCCAACTTGATGCCTTGAAATTGAACTGTTTTCACCTTTCTCTTAGGGATGAGGCTAGGACTTGGTTAAGATTGTTAAACCCTAGGGTAACACAAACTTGGCCCGAAGTCCAAAAATTGTTTTTAGGCAAGTACTTTCCGCCTTCTAAAACCCAACACTTTAGGGCAAAAATCACCACTTTCAAACAAGGTGATGATGAATCATTAAGCGAAGCTTGGGATAGATGGCAAGAACTCTTGCGTTTATGTCCAAACCATGGTATTGATGTGTGGCTATTGTTTCAGTTTTTCTATGCAGGATGCACATATGCGACTAAATCTCAACTGAATGCAGCTGCTGGTGGAAACCTAGCCAACAAGGATTCTGTAGAAGCCATGGAGATGATAGAGGACATGGCTATAAGTCAACGCGAATGGACTGCTGGAAGAGACGTGAAGAGGAGCAACACACCTGCTGGTATGCTGAAGGTAGATGAGGTAACTGCTTTGCAAGCAAAGGTAGAATCTCTCCAAACTCAAATGAAGAAGATGCAGCAGGTAAAATCTGTAGTCCAAAACTCACCATGTGGTATTTGTGGAGGTATGGACCATGCCACGATTGGATGTCTATACTCCACGGAAGGTAATGACACAGTTGAACAAGTTCATGGGTTGTTTTACAATGAAGGTGACAAAAGAAATAACTCATACAACCAAAACAACTCTAACACTTACAACCATGCCACAAGGTACAACCATCCTAATTTTAGGTGGAGAAATGACAATGAAAATCCGAACCCGAATGCGGTACCAAACCAAGGAAATAGCAACCATTACCAAAATCACAATTCAAACCAAGGTAATGGTAACCAATATCAAAACCGCCAAGGTCAAGGTCCACCATTGTCAAGGTTAGAGAAAATGATGGAAGAGTTTATGCTCTCTCAAAAGGAAACTAATCTTAGCAACAACAAAAGGTTTGATGAAATTTCAGATTCTTTTAGAACCGTGAACAACAGGATAGACTTGATGCAAACTCAATCTAGGTTGATTGAAGCCCAAGTGGCTCAACAAGCCGCTTCTGCCGCACGCACTCCAGGCATGCTTCCCGGAAAAACTGAGCACAATCCAAGGGAACATGCGAATGCGGTAACTCTCCGAAGTGGCACACAATACGACGGACCAAAATTGCCGGAAGAGGAGCCGCCCAAACAACCGACCGCCGCACCTCAAACAACAGAAGCAGGCTCTTCTGCGGCCTCAACTCCACCTTCCGCGCCCTCTTCCGCGACCTCAAGGCCAGCTCCCCAAATTTGCACAGATTTTCCTTTAGACCCACCAGTTTTCAAAGATCGCCAAAATTCTGGTAACTCTGATCCTAAAAAGGTAAAACCTTCTGATTATGTCCCTCCTCTCAGGTTTGTTCCCTTTCCTCAACGGTTAGTTAAGACCAAAATGGACCAACAATTTACCAAATTCATGGATCATTTAAAGAAAATGAACATCACCATTCCTTTTACGGAAGCCATTACTCAAATGCCATCCTACGCAAAATTTTTGAAAGAACTGTTGTCCAACAAAAGGAAATTGGAAGAGGTAGAAACTGTGGCATTGAATGCGGAATGTAGCGCACTTGTTTTGAACCAACAAATTAAATTACCCCCTAAACTGAAAGATCCGGGTAGTTTTACCATTCCGTGCAAAATTCGTGACACCACATTTAATCGATGTTTGCTAGATCTTGGTGCTAGTGTCTGTTTGATGCCCAAGTCGGTCTATGATAGACTAGGTCTAGGGGAATTGAAGCAAACTCGAATGTCCCTCCAATTAGCGGACCGATCTGTAAGATACCCTTCCGGAATTGCCGAAGATGTAATTGTCCAAATTGGAAAGTTTTATGTACCTGTTGATTTTGTTGTGGTAGAAATGGAAGAAGATCCTCACACCCCCCTCTTGTTTGGGCGTGATTTTCTAAGTACGGCAGGTACAAATATAGATGTTACAGGTGGAAAGATTTCTTTCTCGATTGGTGATGAAAAGGTGGAATTTAATGTTTTCAAATCTATGCAATTTCCTTCTAATGACAATGATACAATTTGCAGGATTGATGTCCTAGATACCATAATTGCTGCTCAAATTGTTAAGGAAACAGATGGTGGACAGCTGGAAGAAAATCTGGACGAAATCCTAGAGAAAAAGGAAGCTGAGACAGCTAATAATGATGACAGCGGAGATTTGTGCGGGCCGCACGAAATTCTGTGCGGGCCGCATGAATTCGTCCAGGCGCAACCAACCAATTTGTGCGGGCCGCACGAAATTCTGTGCGGGCCGCATCAAAATGTCCGAGACCAAACTTCACCCTTGTGCGGGCCGCATGAAAATCTGTGCGGGCCGCATCAACCCGCAGAAACCACTAACACAATCGATCCGACCGATTCTTCTCCCAAACCACCAGAACTTGAATTGAAACCTTTACCCCCCACTCTTCGATACGAATACCTTGGACCCAATGAGACATTTCCAGTTATTGTTAACTCCACCCTAAACAAAGATGAGACAACCCGACTTCTCCATGAACTTAGATTACACAAGAAAGCGATAGGGTACACCATTGATGATCTGACCGGGATCAATCCGAACCTTTGCATGCACCGCATCTTGATGGAGGATGGCCACAAACCTTCGATTGAGGCCCAAAGAAGGCTCAACCCTAATCTCAAAGAGGTGGTCAAGAAAGAAATCCTCAAACTCCTCGATGCCGGCATCATCTACCCGATTTCCGATTCAAAGTGGGTAAGTCCGGTTCATGTGGTCCCGAAAAAGAGTGGAACAACAGTGACTAAAGGTAAGAATGGTGAATTGATACCAACAAGGGTGGTCACCGGATGGAGAATGTGTATAGATTATCGCAAGCTCAACAATGCAACACGAAAAGATCATTTTCCTTTACCCTTTATTGATCAAATGCTTGAACGACTTGCTAATCATTCTCATTTTTGTTATTTAGATGGTTACAGCGGTTTCTTCCAAATACCAATCCATCCTGATGACCAAGAGAAGACCACGTTCACTTGTCCCTTCGGTACCTTCGCGTATCGAAGGATGCCGTTCGGTTTGTGTAATGCTCCCGCTACTTTCCAAAGAGCCATGATGGCTATTTTTTCTGACTTGCTTGAAAATTCTATGGAAGTTTTTATGGACGATTTTTCTGTTTATGGCACTAACTTTGATGAATGTTTGTCTAACTTGTCCAAAGTTTTAGAAAGATGCGAAAAGGTCAATTTGGTTCTAAATTGGGAAAAGTGCCACTTCATGGTGCAACAAGGAGTAGTGCTTGGGCATGTTGTTTCTTCGCGAGGCCTGGAGGTTGACAAGGCCAAGGTGGAAGTAATTGAGAAATTGACAAACCCAACAACTGTGAAGGATGTGCGAAGTTTCTTGGGTCATGCGGGGTTTTACCGCCGCTTTATTAAAGATTTTTCAAAAATTTGTAAACCTTTGACAAATTTGACTATGAAAGATGCTGAGTTTATTTTTGATGAAAATTGTGTTGACGCTTTTTGTAGGATCAAAAATGCGCTAATCTCGGCTCCCATTCTTCAACCACCAAATTGGGACTTGCCGTTCGAGATCATGTGTGATGCCAGTGACTATGCGGTTGGAGCCGTGTTGGGGCAAAGAATTGACAACAAACCTCACGCCATATACTATGCAAGCAAGGTTTTGGACGAGGCGCAATTGAACTACACAACCACCGAAAAAGAATTCTTAGCCGTGATATTTGCCATCAACAAATTTCGGCCCTATTTGGTGGGGTCAAAAGTGATTGTCTATACTGATCATGCCGCCATCCGCTATCTAGTCAACAAGAAGGATGCCAAGCCACGCCTTATTCGATGGATCCTACTTCTTCAAGAGTTTGACTTAGAAATCCGAGACAAAAAAGGGACCGAAAACTCCGTGGCGGATCACTTATCCCGACTCAAAACCATGCCTACCAAAGATGACCTTCCTATTGATGATTCACTTCGGGATGAAAGACTTTATGCCATTTCCACCTCCAAAATGCCATGGTATGCCGATTTTGTCAACTTTCTTGCATGCGGTGTCTCACCACCAGGATCTAACCTACCAACAAAAGAAAAAGTTCATGTCGGATGTGAAGCATTACTATTGGGATGACCCTTTGTTGTTCAAATTGGGGGTCGATGGGATTCATCGGCGATGTGTGCCGGAAGAGGAGTTTGAACCAATTCTCGCATGTTGCCATTCTTCCGCTTATGGTGGGCATGCATCCATGAATAAAACCGCGGCAAAGGTCCTACAAGCCGGATTTTATTGGCCCTCCCTCTTCAAAGATGCAAAAGATTTTGTTCTTCGATGCGACAAGTGCCAACGAACCGGCAACATTTCCCGAAAACATGAGATGCCTCTTAATGGGATACTCGAAGTTGAGTTGTTCGATGTTTGGGGAATCGATTTTATGGGACCCTTCCCTTCCTCTTACAACAACAAGTACATTCTCGTGGCCGTCGACTATGTTTCCAAATGGGTCGAAGCCATAGCAAGCCCAACCGCCGACTCCGCTGTGGTAAGAAAACTCTTTCAAAAAACTATTTTTCCTAGGTTTGGTGTGCCACGAGTGGTGATCAGCGATGGCGGGTCTCATTTCATCAACCGCCAATTCGATAACCTCTTGTTCAAATATGGAGTCAAGCATAAGGTTGCCACACCATATCACCCACAAACAAGTGGCCAAGTCGAGGTTTCGAATCGGGAGATCAAAAGTATTTTGCAGAAGGTGGTGAATTCGACTCGCAAGGATTGGTCTCTCAAGCTTGATGAAGCGCTTTGGGCTTATCGCACGGCCTACAAAACCCCGATAGGTATGACCCCTTTTAAATTTGTTTATGGAAAACCGTGCCACTTGCCAGTTGAATTGGAACACAAGGCTTATTGGGCCATCAAGACGCTCAACTTGGACATGAAAGCCGCCGGCGAAAAACGAATCCTTGACCTTCACGAATTGGAAGAGTTGCGCCTCAACGCCTATGAAAACGCGAAACTATACAAAGAGAAAACCAAGCGTTGGCATGACAAGCACATTGTGCGGCGACAATTTCAGGTAGGTGACTCTGTCCTTTTGTTCAATTCCCGACTTCGTATTTTTCCCGGAAAATTGAAATCTAGGTGGAATGGCCCCTATCAAGTTCAACAAGTTTTCGATCATGGAGCTATCGAGATTTGGAGCGAGAAAACTGGCTCATTTAAGGTGAATGGACAACGGCTCAAACATTTCTATCAACATGAGGCCATTGGCGACAAGGAGGTCATGCACCTCACCGACCCTCCTACGAATTGAGCGCGGAAGGAGTCGAGCTTTCGACTTAAAATTAAGCGCTTCTTGGGAGGCAACCCAAGTTTTTCTCACTTTTACTTTTAATTTTTACTTTTCCAATTTTGTTTTTACTTTGCAAAACTTGTTAAATTTTACTTGATTTTTAGGGAATTTTTCAGGATTTTTGGAGCAAAATTTTTACAGCACCCTGTGCGGGCCGCACGAATTTTTGTGCGGGCCGCATTGATTTACCCGAGAGTTGTGCGGCCTACTGTGCGGGGTTCACTGACTTTTGTGCGGGTCGCACAAATTCAAGCTTGGGGGATCAATGTCTGATAAAAAAAAAAAAAAAAAAAAAAAAAAAAAAAAATTAGGACTTTAAATTTGTGCGGGCCACACGACATTTTGTGCGGGCCGCACGATGCGAACAGGTGCCTCATTAATTAGGCGCGATTTTTGGAAACCCTTTCTCTCCTTTAACCGTCCCTCCCTCTTTCCTTTCTCTCCCACCCCTTCTATTTTTCTCCAAACCCTACCTCTCCCCTCTCTCAAACTTCCATATCTCCCTCTCTTTTGAAGATCCTTCGAGCACACCACCACGCCGACCTCCTTTTCCCCTCTCTCTGCCGCTACTCTCCTACTCTCAAGAAGTCGCCACCCCTTCTCCTCCTCCTTCTCCTTGAACCGGTGTCTCTCCACCTCTACACCGTTTCTTCACGTCTTCACATGGATCTACCTCTCAAAATCAAGGTTAGATCTCCTCTCTTCTCGTTTTTCTAGTTCTTTTTCTTTATTTTGTGGATTTTTGGTTAGTTTTTGCGAGATCTACTACAATTTGGGACCAACTTGCCATTTTTGCAAAAACAGAGGATTTTGGGTTTTACATCCACTGTGCGGGTCACTGTGCGAGCTTCTCAGGCCGCACAAATTTTTGTCGTTTTCTTTCAATTTCTGAGGATTTACTAAATTTCGGATCTGAATTTTTCGCGGCCAACTTTTCTCTCACTGTTCGTGCGGGCCGCACAGAATTTAACATAGGCCGCACAAAATCTTGAACAGGCCGCACAAACCTCTGTTGCACCCGAATTTTGAAAATTTTCGTTTCAAATTTTTATTTTGTGTTCGTGTGACTGCACCTTGGTACCGTGTAGACCACACCATTCTCTCTTTCTCTAACTTCTACAGATGCCTCCACGAAGAAACCCTAAACGGCGCAAGGGGACTAGTGGGCCCGGCCAAACAAGTGCTCCCAACTCGGAACAACCTCATCCTTTGCGTGGCTATTTCGATGGCTTCGAGTCCGACCCTCTAAGCAACGAGCACCAAGAACGCCTCGACCATCTATGCTACCACCGCACCGTTGTCGCCTCTCGATGGATGGACATCCCGACTCTTAACGAGCTCGGCCTCTATGACACCGTCCACATGCTCACCGAGCGCATCGGCTTGTGGGACTTCCTTAGCACCCCATGCCCAACCTACAAAGGACTTACTCTAGAGTTCCTTGGCACCGTGGAGTTCAGCCGCGCCACCAACGTCATCAGCTTCCAACTCGGCGGGCAAAAATTCAATCTCACCTCCACCGAACTCATGGAGATTCTCAACCTCCCCACCACCAATGTCTCTCACATGAATGACACTTGCACCTTCCAAGGGGACATGAATGAATCCCGCTTCAAGAGTTTCATCATCGACCCAAACACCGGTCTCAACCCTCAACGGGTCCGACTCATCAAGCACCCCGCTCTCCGTTACATTCAGCGAGTTCTGGCACTCACACTTTTTGGGAGAGGTGAGACAAGTTCTTGTTTCCAAAAAACTGAGAATTTCTATCTTTATTGTATGTTGCGCAGGAATATGGATGAGATGTCGCTTCAACCAAATCTTGGCTACTATCTCGCTAAGCACCTTCATGCCGTAGCCACCGAGCACCGCCCAAATGGTAAAATTTCTTGTGGTGGTGTGATCACCAAGATTGCTCGAGCCCTCCGAGTCAATGTCCCCGATGATCCGGTGAGCCCCCCTTACACCCTCGATATCCCAGGTCTCTCGCACATGCTGCTCATTGTGCGCTCTCCCAACCAAGACTATTGGATAAGTGACGGCCCCGGCAACTATGGCTACCGCTTACCTCTCACCACAGTCCTTGATCCTCGGCGGCGTGCCACATGGAGTCTCACCGACGAGCCCGTTCTCTTCCACCCCGATGCTCCACCACCACCTCCCGTCGCCGAACAAGGTGTGCCCAACCAAGCCGCGCCGGCCGGTCCTTCTAATCAAGCCATCATGGATTATTTGGTAGGCATGAACGAAGACTGGTCCGCCTCCTTACAATTGGTCAATGATCGACTCAACTCCCTTCAGGTCAAAGTAAACGAATACTCGTACCCTATCTACCAAGCCGAGGAGGATGCCCACATGGCAAGGTGGTATGCTCAACAAGCCTTTGAGCGTTCCGGCGGCGAACCCACTGAAGACCCGCCCACACCACCGCGCGAGCGTCGCCGCCGTCAAGAAGCGCAACGAGAAACCGCTTTTCCACCCAAACATGCCTCCACACCTCGTCAATACCCGGCTGGTACCTTCTCACCTTCCGGGCCATCCTCTACACCGCAATGAGGCGCCCCCGCCTCTTCCTTCGCCTTCGACTCGTCCACCATCTTGTGAGTTTCCTTTTCTTCCTTTTCTTGTGTGAATGCTTGCATTAGGGACAATGCTTTGTTTAAGCTTGGGGGGGATTAGAAGGAAACACTTGTATCTGCATTTAGGTCATGTTTAAATTTTTCGTCACTTGCATTTTAATTAGGTGATAGGTTTGTGCGATTGCTTGATTTAGGGACTTGTTTGAAATTTTTTTGTGGAAATGGTTTGAATGACTTTGAACAATTCGAACTAACTTCATAATTGCTAAAAGAATTTCATAAGATAAGATATTTTCGGATTTTGAAAAAATGAAAAGTTGAGTTTTGTCGAAAAAGCATCTTGAAACCTAAGTATGCCTTTCTAATTGGGAAGTTGGGATTTTATTTATAGAAAGATTATAATATCCATTTGTATGAACGAATATTTTTGGATGTGTGTATTCATGGTATTATTGCAACACTAAAAGTTTGAAAAAGTTTTAAATGTTGAAGAATTTACTTCGGATTCCGCTTGCCTATGTTACGGCGATATGACGTACTTAAGGTTATGAATCCGTGATACTTTGTTCCGCTAGTTTGCCCGATAAAATGGCCAATTTTACATCACAAATGTGAGTTCGTATCATGGAAGGGTTAAACCAAGAACATGCAAAAGCACTTTTGAATCAAAACGGTTGGGTATGGTTAACTACTTATAACTAGCCGGTTTTGTATTGATGATAAAGATCATAGTGTCACAAAATAGCAACAAAAAGAAAAGAAATAGTCAAATTGTGCATGATACCAACACACGAAAATTTATAACTTTCTAGCCCAAGTTTGTTCCAAGCTTGGGGGGGTAAAAAGGAAAATCACCACAAAACGAGGGCATATTTTTGGTCGAAAAAATGAAATATTGGTAACTCAATGGTTAGTTTTTACAAATACGAAAGCGTCTTTGAATGTGAGATTTGATTTGTCAATTGGTGATATGAATTAGAGTTGATCAAGGGAATTTTAACATCATTGCCCAAAAAGATTCTCGAGTTTCTAATAATAGCAAGTTCGTACAAATTTTTCGCATTTAGGGATATACTTGGAATTTGGTTAGTTTAGAACCGGACATATACCTAAGTTTGGATTTTTGCTTGAGGACAAGCAAGGTTTAAGCTTGGGGGATTTTGATAAGCCTCAATTATATATACCTTCGGTTGAGGTTTTACCTCCTAAATTATACCAAAACCCTTGTATTTTAGTCCAGTCTAGTATAGAATGCACCATAGAACCAAGTTACTGCCCTTCCTTCATCTTATTTGCAGGAATCGAGCAAAAAGGAGCAAAACAGCATTTTGTGCGGGCCGCACGGATTCTGTGCGGGCCGCACTGATTTATCCGAGAGTTTTGCGGGCTCTCGTGCGGGCCGCAGGGAATTTGTGAAGGCCGCACGACCCCTCTTCCTTAGCCATTTTCTCAGACGAAAAACCCACTTTTATGCGGGCCGCACGAATTCTGTGCGGGCCGCATCGATTTAACCGAAAGTTTTGCGACCTCTCGTGCGGGCCGCATGAAGGCCGCACGACTCCTCATGCCTTAGCCGATTTTTCAGCCGACTTCCAGTTTGTGCGGCCCGCACGGACTTTGTGAAGGCCGCAGGAAGGCCGCACCAATGCCATTAATGCCTTAATTCATGATATCTTCTCAGATTTGCTGCCTGATTTTGGGAGATTGTTTCCCAATGCACGAAAATAGCTATATATGGGCCTGGAGGCAGCAGGAGAAGGCATTCTTCATCTTAGGTTTAATTTCCACATCTCTCTACACATTTCTCTCTTCTCCTCGTGATCAAAGGCGATTAAGAGCAAGGTTTGAAGGATTCTCGAGCAAGCAAAACTGAAGATTAAAGGCAGCGAGCGAAGAGATTGGTGTATTCTATTCTCTTACTTGTTTTACTTTGTTTTCATCATGATTTCTCTTGTAACTTTCTTGGATGTTAACTCACCCATGAGAGGCTAGATTTCCTCTCTAGGGGCTTAGGCTAGAAACATGAATTTGGTTTGAATCTATGTTTACTTGGATTAATTTCTTTATGATGATTGTTTGCATGTTTGTTTATTCTTGTTGATTTTACAATTCATGTGCTTGTATGATTTGATTGCGTGTTAATTTCCCGCTTGAGTCTAATCAACTTAAGATGTTAGGAGTTATAATTAATGGTATCAAATTGTATACATGAATTACCTTAGGATTAAGATTAGAAATGACCAAATCTATTTCTTAGTCCGGAACCACTTGAACGAAGGTCGAATTAAGGTGAAGGACTTAACCGTGAAGCCTTATATTTGATTGGGACACCTAGAATTGAACCAAATATCGTATGAAGGACTTAACCGTGAAGTATTGGTATTTAGGGATAAACTAGGCTAATCTATGCTTATGGTCTAGATAGCTAGGGTGAAGAACTTAACCGTGAAGTCCGAATTATCTAGACACGTCATTAATTCACGAACGTGACCCTTTTTGGCATTTACGTTTAGAAACCCCATAATTGCAAACATGAGTTTAGAATTCCAAGTAAATGTAGATTTGACCAAAGGATTGTAGGCCGATAGCCCCTAGACTCTTACCATCTGAATCACAAACTCCTTTTCTTTGTTTGTTTAAAATTGTCTTGTTTTGATTCCAACTTTCAATCGGGTATTGAACCCAAGAACCAGTTTCACAACAAACCCCCCTTTTTACTTTATTTGCACTATTTTAGAGTTAATTGATTTAGTAGAAAGTAATATCTCCCGTTATCTTTGGATCGATACCCATAATTACTACAAGGATAGATTGTGCGCTTGCAATTCAATCTAACTTTGCGTAGTTTAGGGTTTTATAAATTTAAAGCAGAAGTGTACGAAATAGACCAATTATTCCTATACCCAAAATACACAACAGACGGAACGGGACGGGTCTACGGGTTGAAGAAGGGGGGGTCGGTCCGGGTCTGTTGGAAGAAAACCAAACCGTCCCGTCCAAGGACCGGACCGTACCTAACCCCGGTCCGGGACGGTCTGGTGCACGGGACGGGCCGGTCCAGGTCCGGTCCACGGGTTGGCCGGTCCGGTCCTGGACCGGGCGGGTTTTTTCAAAACACTACTTGGACCCCCTTTTATGGAAAGATATCCTCCCAGGTACCTGATTTAAGCAAATTATAACGGCCGGCTCAGATTAATATCTGGGCCAAACTCAATACGGTGTCTATTGAGAACTATAAGGGGTCCGTTTTGAGATTCGAGCCATATTAAATGGGTTGTCCGATCGTAATTTGCTTGAGTCAGGTAACCTGAGGTGATGTGAATTCCCCCTTTTATGATCGGTGCAGGTTTTCTTTTCGTACAAACGAATTAAATGACACGGACGGTCTTAGCTAGTTCGGAGAAACCATGGAAGGATAAGTAAAAATATATAAGAGTAAAGCTGAGTTGCTATAGATATTATAAGATATTCTGTGTTACAATTTCAAAAATTTATTATATAAATTTTAAATTTCAATTTAAAATGTTTAATAAATTCGTTATATAATGAACTTGTAAATTACAATTTTTAATATTTTTGAAATTTATTTTACTATTTTTTATAAATATATAAGAGTAAAGCTTAGATGCTATAGATACCATAAGGCATTCCGTACTACAATTTCAAAAATCTATTATATAAACTTCAAACTTCAATCTAAGTAGCTCAGTAAATTAGTTATATAATGAACTTGTAGAATACCAATTTTTATTAATTTTTGAAATTTTTTTACTATTTTTATGATTTATAAAAAATGGTAAAAAATGATCTAAAATATTGGTAATTTTTCTTTGGTTGTCTTTCATAAATCATAAAAAAATAGTAAAAAAAGTATAAAAATAGTAAAAATTAGTATTCTACAAGTTTATTATATAACAAATGTACTGAGCTAATTAAATTGAAGTTTGAAATTTATAAAATAAATTTTTGAGACTATAACACAAAAACCTAATTGCTATTTATAACCTACTCGTATACATAAACAAGCAACAAGCAACAGTAATTGATAACAGCGATCGTTTACCCTTGGACAAAATATTATAATAAGGCAGCGTGGTTTTTAATCAAACTTCCGACTTTTCTGTCTTTCAAATTTCCCCTGGTACCACGTGGAATATTCACTTTTTGGTTTTTGCTGCTTCTGGGTCCCACAAATATATTAATATATAACTTGCAAGAAAAACACTGAACACGTTCTAATATTATGCTCCATGTGTAGCTTGTAATCTTGTATAAGTCGAATTTAATAAAAATATACATTCTGATTTCCAGTTGCACAGATTCCTTTGGGTCCATATATATAGCCTAATAGTGACCACTTCTGTGGGCCCAAATTGGATTCTTGTAATGGGCCTTTTTGGATGAAACATTAAATGTAATAGTCACAAGGAGATACAACTTTTAGAATAAAAAAAAATATTATTCCTCTAAAATTCTTAACAAATCTACCCTTCTGAATTTGAAAAACTCACAAATTTATTCAATTTATTATCTTTTCTATTAAATCTCATTTAAATTTATAAAATGTCCATTTATCCTTTATAAAAAATAAAAATGTCAAAAACTCACAAAATTTACCCAATTTAGTAGCTTTTCTATTAAAACTCATTTTAAATTTATAAAGTGCCCATTTATCCTTTATTAAAAATAAAAATATATAGTATGTGTAAGAAAATTATTTTGTATTCTAACTGATTGGTTTTCGAGAACAAATTGTTCATTTTTCTACTTTGTGACGCATACACAGTGACATTTAGACATATACTTGTGTGTATGTCACAAGTAAGAAAACAAATCATTTTGCTCTCGAAACTGACAAATAGGAAGATTTAATATTTCTCTTAATCATGTTGCATAATTTTTAATTTTTAATAAATGGTAAAACTGGTACTTTATATTATAAATGTAAAAATGAGTTTTTAATAAAAAGGACAATAAATTGAGTAAAATTGTGAGTTTTTTCAATTTAAAAAAAGTATATGAATTTTAGAGAGAAAAATATGTAATTTCAAAACTTCTAAGAGATATACATGAAATTTCTCCAATAAAAAAATATAGCGGAAAATGTTACCAATACTACAAAGGAGGATTATATTGATTTTACTTGTTAAGAAAAACTAGTCTAAATTTTTCTGCCAAAAACAGGTCGAATTTGTATATTTGAAGAGCGAACTATGCATATTTCTTTTATTTCTTTTTTTCAGGATTCTTGATTTCATTTCGACTTCTCTTATTCTATTCCATAGAAATAGAATCAAAAGAGAACCTATAAATCTATATTATGACATTTCAATCACATACTTTAAAGTTAAAAGACTGGATGAATATTGTATTGGATAGAGAGAGGCAAAATTTCATAAGCGATAATACCCTCAATGGTTGGCCATACAATTGGTATTCATAATGAAGTAATTTATTTTTTTAATGGTTGGCGAGAATGCCAATAAATATATTAATAAAAATTATTTACACAAAGATCCTAAACAAGACTTATAATGGGATTTTGTCCCGTCTGTTTTATGAAAAAAAGTTCAGAGTTCGGAGTAGAGTAACCTATGCTACATTTTCAAGAGTCGAAATTGGTAAAATTAGATTCCTCATTATGTTAATATTTAGCATTAAAATTCAAACTTGAAGGTATATTGTAATTTTGTTTTCTTTGTTGTTAGGTTACTGATGAATTGAACGCGTTAGCAATTAATCTCCTTCTAACGCCTTGCAAATTGAATTGCAAATGCTGAAATCAATCGAGCTAAAATACTTCTTCCCCTTCCGTGAGAGAGATTTCATGCTCGCCAAATTCTGACCAAAGGATTGATTTCTTTACTAGCGTCGATGTTTCTTCTTCTCTTCAGTTCCCCATGAATCCGGCGACTCAAGAGGGGACGAATGATCGCTCCTCCACCAAACCCAATCTACGTAAGCCCCTATTTTTTCCAATTTTTCCTTCTCCAATCGAATTGGGTTCGTCTTGATTTTTATCTCATGCTTTCTTTTTTGTTCTTTTTGGCTGAATGCAGACAGAAGAACGCGTACAAAGACCCAGACGATGGAAAGCAGAGATTTCTGCTAGAGCTGGAGTTCATTCAATGCTTGGCTAACTACCTACATACACTGTACTCTTTTTCTTTTTCTCTTGATTTTTTTTAATTTGTTTTAGAATTCGATTCTTGGCCCTGAGCAGTACCAATTAATATCTTTAGACTTTCTCATAACATCACATCCAATATGGTGCCACATTGAAATAACACTCAAAAAGTTTTTAACATTTCTATTTAATTCAATTGATGGATCCCTAAGTTACTATGTTGCCCCTGATGCTTTAATTTAGAAGTGTAGGTAAATTTTGTAGTTAAACAATGAGCAATTAAGTTTATAACAGAACATCTAAACCTTGTTGGTTTGGTTATAAGTCTGTTCAAGGATAACTTCACTAGTTTAAGAATCATCTATTTAGCTAGAAAGCATGTGAATTAGTTAACTAATGGACCTTGTTAAATTAGAAACATGTATATGAAGAAAAGCAAAATCATAGCAACTTTATCTGATATAATTAACTTATGATTTACTTGCTCATAAATAAAAAGAAATTAGTATTTGACATATATTCTCTTAATGAACAGAAATTGTGCAAAATTGTTACTTTGAAGTCGAGGCATTTATAGGATATTTAAAGTATCTCAAATACCGGCAAAAACCAGAGTATCTTAAGTTCATCATGTCAGTACTAGTAAACCCCTTAAGTTACAGGAAGGTGAGTTACGATACTCATCCCCTTTAATCTTTCTTCATTTCATTTCCTTTTTCAAACAATACACAATTTTCAATGGCAATTTGTATCAGTACTGGTACTGTATGTTGGTACCATACTGACTAGGCGATGTGGCACTGATGTACAAGTATTGGTGTATTAAGGTAATGATATTAATAGTTGTTTTATTATTTTATCTAGGCATGAATCTTATCAAGCATAGACTGGAATTGCTGAGATCAGTGACGGAAATGTCAAATTGAAAATTGAGCAAATTTATCTCATTTTGCAATTGTTACCACAAAGTATTGGCTTGTATTGTAAAATTACAATTCAGGTAAATGCTTCATATTAGGGATAAATTTCCAAGGATTTTGTGATATCGATAGGCCATGGTTTTGTTGACTGCTGGTATTGTTTCAGTAACACGTGATGCTTGCTAGTATGATGCGTGTAATGTTATTTTGTAATCTTCAGAGAATGATACCTCCTCCGTGGTATGAAAGTCTAACATAGGAACTAAACAGTCCCTCCCCCCCACCCCCTCCCCCCAACCTGCTCAATTGCTGCTGAGCCTCTTCCAACAAGGCAACCATTCTACTGCTCACCCCCTTCAACTTTAAGGCATAATCTCCTCTCCCACCAATCTTTAATGCCCGCTTCCTCTCCCATTTATTGGTACAAAACAATCTCCTTTTAATATCATTTATTGCAATTCCTCTCCTTAGCCTCTACAAGTCAAAAACCAGCAATTACTGCCGCCACACTACATACTGTCATCTTAGCTTCTCTCTCACCTTATTGGACCCCTTCTCCACCAGTACATTTACTCCAAACCCAAACCAGCCAACTCCAATCAGCACATTTACTCCAACCCCTTTTCCACCAGCACATTTAATCCAACCCCAAATCAGCCAACTCAATATGGAGAGACCTTTCCCCTTCAGGAAAACCCAACGCACCACAGGATGTATGTACCTGCCTGTCAACGCGATTCATACCAAGTTAGTGAAGGAACTACACCAATCTGTGGGAGTCATAGCAACGGGTCGTAACCAACACGGGTCGGGTACTATTATGGAGGTGCAGAACTACCTATGTTACACCTATGGGGGACACACCAAGGACTACACCTTCCACAAATATGCTACAAACACATACATAGTCAAACTGCCCCAGGAACTAGACAGAGATGACGTAATTGCTAACGCGGCCGAATGGGGCCGTACAAGGGACTGGCTAATATTGCCCTGGAATACCGAGCAACAATCATCTGAACAAGCCAAACTATACCGGGTTCGGATCCAGGTACAGGATTTTCCCATTGAATTTTGGCACCCGGCTTTCATGCATCAGATGGTGGCCGAATTTGGAGAGATCGACTACATCGATGAGGAAAATTTGGTCGGAACTGACCGGACAAGCCTTAACATGTGGATTCAATGTATTGACCCGTTGCAAATACCTTGCTCTTCAACCCTACCCTTTGGCAACCGCTGGTCGGTATGCCACATACGCATCACTGACTGGGAATATCTCCATTGGCCCATTGCGATTGACGTTGCCGTCGTAGGGGATGGGGAGGACCCTAGATCAACCTTGGTGGCTACCCACAACACCCTACTCAGTCACTACCGGCAACAGGGCACCAGTCCCAACCAGATGGTGCATGATGAACCACAGCCTCCAGTGCGCCACACAACTGGAGACGATGCAACCGGCCCAAGACTGCACCAACTTCCAACGGCTACCCAATTAATTGGGTCCCAGGCCAAGACAAAAAACATGCCCAAAATGGACCAACCTGGTACTCAGAAGATCAGCACGACGCCCAACACTGGGATTACGGTTAAAGTTGGGGCAATCCCAATCCTCCAAAATGGGAGGCTACAAATCACTTTCCCGTTGACCACAGAGGAGACAGTTCCAAATTCGTGTCAACTACAAAGGAAAGGACCAGGGCTTCCAGAAAGAGACAATACCTCTGCCCACATAAAAGCCAATAGCTGTCATATCCTGGGAGAATGCAATTTGTCTGGTGTGCCACACAATTTCTCAAAAAAGGACCTAAACATTAAATGGCCTGCAATACACTGGCCCAAAATTGAAGAAAAGCCCAAAGAGCCTGACCATATTAAACACACAATTAAAAAGACCCAACTGCTACATCAAGCCTCAAACCCATATAAGCCCCGCATCCAAGCCTCTCAGATCCTGTCTCAAAACAACAAACCACCGTACACCAACAAAATACAACTACATCAAACAGAAATCACCTCTACCCACAGCCAAGTCCTTCCTATGTCAAATTCAGATGATGCATTCATCGCACAGTTTGCAGGGCTAAGTTCGGGGCCCACGGTCGAACACCATGTCCAACTGCCACAGGATGCGACTAGCCAGCGCGACTGGAGCCGTTGCGCCCTGGCACGGGTACTGACTGACCGGCCGGTTCATGAATCCCAGTTCTCTCCCACAATGGTGCGAGCTTGGGCAGTCCACCCGAACACCTCTGTGTCTCTAATCGCACGTAACACCTTCTTCCTGGAATTCGAGAATGAGAGTGATCTCCTACGGGTACTGCACCGTGGCGCGTGGACCTTCCGGATGGACACGGTTGTGATACAACGCGTGCATGGACCAACTGAGCTAGCACCCCCGCAGGTCAACACACTGGAAATCAGCGTACAACTCCACGGCATACCACACCATGCGGCATCGCAGACCTGTCTCACAGAAATAGCAAAAACACTAGGCGAGCCACAAACTGAGGTAAAACATGCATTTTCTGGACTAACTAAATTCTACAAAGTCCGCATAGCGATACCGGTCGACCAAAAGATCAAAGACCACCTAGTGGCACATCATCCAACCTATGGTGATTTCCGGGTACATGTGGTATATGAAAGACTGGGACGATTGTGTCGTTTCTGTGCTATGTTGGGGCACGAACATGACCATTGTCCTGACCTATTTCGTATGGAAAGGCTACAACGCGACCCAAGATACAAGGATAAACCGGAAATGGCCAACATTACGGCTCTCAGCGTGGGACCGTGGGTTAATAACTCTGCCCTCATTCCATGGTTACAACCACAGCAGCCCCAACCAACCAGGAATCAGCCACCCCACCAAGCCCTGCCCAAACCAACCCGACCCAAAATCATATCTACCCGAACCAGCCCACAAACCCATCAGACCAAACAACAACTGGGCCTATAATCCAAAACCAGTCAGCAAACAGAGAACACCATAGCCCAATCAGCCACACCCACACCCCAACCCAACAACACCACCAAAACCGCCATCACTACATCCCTCTTAACACGCCTACACACTTCCTAGAACCAAGAGCCAACGAACTACCGAACAGAACCCCATCCCTCAAACGCACATCCCAAAGGCTGCCGACGCACGCCGACCCGGGACAAAGCTCGGGCTCTGATCAAGTCAGCCTTTCACTGTACCATGGCACAACAGCCGTGCCAACACACCACTCACCTGACCCGCGGGTCAGCAAAAAAAGAATTGTGGGGGCGGCGGAACCGCCTCCGCCGCAAGTATGAATATACTGGCTTGGAACTGCCGAGGTGCCGGAGGGCCTCGGAAGCAACAGTTCATGCACGACCTCCTCATTTCAACGAGAGCCGATGTGGCTTTCGTTGTTGAAACAAAAAGCTCCCACCACAAATCCAAAAGATGTCTCGAACATCTACCTTTACCAAACTCCGACTACGTGTCTGCTCGTGGCCGGTCAGGCGGACTATGGCTACTATGGGGCCAACGAGTTAGATTGCGAATTATCACCAAGTCACGCTCTCTGATACATGCCACCATTCAGCCACAGGATAGACAACCATGGGATCTAGTGTGTGTATACGGGGACCCCTCACATGCGCACAACGCCAACATTTGGCACCAGATCACCGGTATCCTCCAAGGGCATAACCCGGTTTGCGTGATTGGTGATTTCAACGCAATTGCAGATGGAAGTGAGAAGTTCGGGGGCAATCCGATCATGAACAGTAATAACAGAAGGTTCAAAGAATTTCTGTTTGACACTGGGCTCATTGATTTGGGATTCAAGGGCCCCGCTTTTACATGGACAAACAAGCAAAACACCTCCGAGGCTATTTTTGAGCGATTGGATAGGGTCGTTGCAAGCCTGACATGGACCACCTTATATCAATCGGCTCATGTGAACCACCTACCTCGGTTGCACAGTGACCACAACCCGATCCTTTTACGCACCCAAGACAGACTGCCAAACCCAAAGACCTTTCGAGTGGAGAATTGGTGGATGGAATCAGAGGGGTTCCGATCATCATGTGAAACAGGGTGGTCCCAACCAGAGGATGCTACATGGGAAGGTAAGATGCTGAGTTTGAGAAAGGGCATTAAATCCTGGGTTGCAGCAAAGCACACACCACAACAGCGCATCAACCACATTCAGCAATTGATCTTGCAGCATCAGAACCTTCATCCACTCAACCAAAACCCCGCTTATGAAGAGTACCTGTTAAGAGAGCTCGAAAAGGCCCAAATGGAACTGGAACAACACTGGAGGCAACGCTCACGCATCCGGTGGCACTGCGAGGGGGACAGAAACACTGCCTTTTTTCACGCGGTTGCGAGCCAAAGAAGAAGGCGCAATCTGATTTCACAAGTGCAAGATGGGAATGGCACCCTCATCACTGATGAATCCGGAATCAAGAGAGTGTTTGTTGGCTATTTCAAACAGCTGTACTGCCCACCACCAACCGACCAAACCATCAACCCACAGGAGTTCTTCGATACGTTCACTCAAACTCAGTTTTACATGATACCGGACCAGGACGGCCCGCCACTGGAAGCACCCCCCAGCACTGAGGAGATCAAAAGGGCCTTATTCCTAATGGGCCCCGATCGATCCCCGGGCCCTGATGGGATAACAGCATGATTTTTACAAAGGTTGTGGCCAATCTTTGAGACCGACCTTACAGCCCATATTCAAAGCGCTTTTCTGACATGGAGACCGCCAAAGGATTGGATGAGAAGCCATATCATACTCATTCCAA
>JAJGRW010000245.1:0-116588 GCA_025461045.1 Carex parvula | reverse complement strand
CTGGATTTTGAAATTCAGAATTGCCAAAAAACTAAGAGAAGAGCCTTAAAACTTGAGTTGAAATTTCCGATTGAGATTTTCATTTCTATTATTCAATCTAAGTAGCTCAGTAAATTAGTTACATAATGAACTTGTAGAATACCAATTTTTACTATTTTTGAAATTTTTTTACTATTTTTATGACATGAAAGATGGTACAGAATTAGTCTACTTTAGCATAATTTTGCGTAGTTTAGTGTAATTAGCGAAGTTATTGTAATTTAGCGTAATTTAGTGTAATTCAATGTAATTTATTGTAATATAGTGTAATTCAACATAATTTCCGGTAATCTAGTGTATTTTAGTATAAATATGCTAATTATAAATCAAAAGAAGGAATCTAACATATAATTTAAACAAAAAATTCAAATTTTCAGTGTTAGATTTCATTATTTTGCTCTTCATAGTGTCTCTAAAAAAAAAAAAGAACCAGTAAGCCGGCCACAAAATGGCCGGCTTACTCCTACCCCCTAAGCCGGCCATTTTGTGGCCGGCTTGGGCATTTTTAGCGAAAAGTTCGAACTCTGAGCATAAATAATAATTTCTATTAAACTTTGGATATTAATAAAAATCTCGGTAGAAGAAGAAATACAAAATTGTATATATTCTTTAAGATGTTCATATATAAATAAAATATTAAGTTAAGCTCACACAGATTTTAATTATCTATCTTCCCTTATATTAACATCTACCTAGCAGAAACATATGAAAAAACTTAATTCAGGTAAGTTACTGGGAAACTTAATCCTTGATGGTTTTATAATCCTAATTAAAAGCTTCAAGCAATTAACAAGAGAAAGGACAAGTATTAAGACCCAAAAAGTTTTAATTACCTTATGACTTGCTACATGTCCTCAATAAACTTATTTTTTTTCAATTATATCTTAATTGGTATGTATATTAGGTCAATGGTTTATTATTTATAAAACCAAATTTGGCACTTAACATGCTAACATTTTGCTAAACCTAGATGACACTGAAATTAAAGGTAGATTTGACTACTATTTTTTAATACATTGACTATACATTTCTTGTACTCGGTAATATAATATGACTACACAAGCTGAAGCAGAGTTTTTGTCACAGATAATCTAAGGAACGTTGGGGTTTTCAAATAAAACGAGGGATCCCAGGATTTGTCAAATTAGTGTGTCGAATATTTTATTTAATTTATAATAAATAAAATATTTAGTCTTCACAATTTTTTAAATATACTACATTGTTTTTTTTATCCGTTCAATTTTTTTTTTCTTTCTCATTTAACTTGTTTGGATGACTCATGTATCATATTTTTTATTTTCACTAAAAATATACATTTGATATGTTTAAATTATACAATAATTTTGTAAACAATATAATTATTTTTCTGTTCTTCTGTATGAATTATATTGCGACTAATTGTTATTTATTGTTATATGAATTTTAGTAATTTGATAAAAAGTTAGTTGTGTCCAAATTTAGTTTAATACTAAACTTATTTCATAGATTTTTTTTTTCTCGTCTTAAGTATCTAGTTATTTATTTAATAGTTATTTTTTTAATCAAAACCAAAAATACCGTTTCATTTCAGTTAATTTCCCGACCGTCCTAACCAATCTGGCCCACGCCTATAATGCACTGTGCGTCTATGCCCTTTAATATTAGTGCGTATTTAAATCGGACGGTTCAGATCTTACCTCAAAATTTGAGTTAACACAGAGAATACGAATTCATAATTGACGCAGCACTAACAGTTTGCCGACATTTTTATTAATATCCAAAGTTTAATACAAATTATTAATTATGCCCAGAATCGGACCTATTATCGAAATATACCCAAGCCGGCCAGAAAATGGCCGGCTTAGGTCCCTCCCTAAGCCGGCCATTTTCTGGCCGGCTTGGTACCGTTTTTTTTTTTTTTTTATTAAGAGATAGAGACACTATGAAGATCAAAATATTGAAATCTAACTCTGAAAATTTGAAATTTTTGTTTAAATTATTTGTTATATTACTTCTTTGAAGAGGGATCAAGTTACAACAATCATTTTTTTTATTTTCAAAGTCCAAATCGTCGATCCAAACCGTTCAACATGATTTCCACAATAAACTGTGCTTCCAGATCAAATTTTACATTTTTTTTAATTTGTTTACTATTTATTAAGTATTTTACAACAAATAGTCATATTCAGACCATTGAATTTTGTACCCATCTTAATAAATAGTAAAAAAATTCAAAAAAATGTAAAATTTGATCTGCAAGCACATTTTATTTAGATAATCATGTTGAACGGTTTGGATCGACGATTTGGACTTTGAAAATGAAAAAAATGATTGTTGTAACTTGATCCCTCCTCTACTTCTTTTGATGTATAATTAGCATATTTATACTAAAATATGCTAGAATACTTGAAATTATATTGAATTACACTATATTACAATAAATTATGTTCAATTATACTAAATTACGTTAAATTACAATAACTTCGCTAATTATGCTGAAATTCGGTAAAAAAAACACTAAACTACACAAAATTACGCTATAGTAGACTGATTTTGCTCATCTTTCATGAATCATAAAAAGTAGTAAAAAAATTCCAAAAATAGTAAAAAGTGGTAATCTGCAAGTTCATTATGTAACTAATTTACTGAGCTACTTGGATTGAATGATAGAAATGAAAATCTTAATCGGAAACTTCAACTCAAGTTTTGAGGCTCTTCCCTTTGTTTTTTGGCGATTCTGGATTTTGAAATCCAGCATTTAGCTGGCACAGACGCATGCGCATTTTTGCAAGCTTTCCGAAAAGTGGTCATTTGCTGAAATCGGACACTCGAGCGCCGTTTTATGACCGTTTGAAGTTTCGCCGTCGTTTTTCGCCTATTCAGTGAAGATATCGTCCCTATTCATATTTAATTTAGCGTAATTTACCGTATTTTAACATAATTTAGTGTAACTCAACGTAATTTAACATAATATAGTGTTATTCAACATAATTTCAATTAATCTATCGTATTTTAGTATAAATATGCTAATTATACATCAAAAGAAGTAATATAACAAATAATTTAAACAAAAATTTCAAATTTTCAGAGTTAGATTCAATATTTTGATCTTCATAGTGTCTCTCTCTTAAAAAAAAAAAAAAAACGGTACCAAGCCGGCCATAAAATGGCCGGCTTAGGGAGGGACCTAAGCCGGCCATTTTCTGGCCGGCTTGGGTATTTTTCGATAATTGATCCGATTCTGGGCATAATTAATAATTTGTATTAAACTTTGGATATTAATAAAAATGTCGGAACAGTTTGAGAGTGAAAAACATTACTTCTCTTTATTATTACCATTCTATTTTTGGACGCACCGCAAGAGAGAAAAAGAGGCGATAAAATCCCCTTCTATTTTTTTTTTTAAAATAGAGAGAGACGCTGCCCTTTAACGGCTCTCTCAACATCTCCTGTCTTTAATTTCTTCTTTCCTCTTCTCCTTTCTTGCTCTCTCTCTCTCTCTCTCTCTCTCTCTCGTCTAAGCAATAATTTGACCTGAGGAAGAGCGAAAGAAAAAGGTTTGATTCTATAATCTATTTCGTTTTATCTATTGGGGTTTCGTTTTCAATTATTGATCAATCTAGGTTTTCTGAAAATCTTTTATTTTTTTTTCCTATGAAAGAATTGTTCTATCAATGCCAATAGTTCTTGATAAAGTTTGGTCGATCTTTTTGGTTGATCTTATTTCAGAAAAGAAATCACGTTATCTTATTTTGAATTTATCAATTCCGATTATGAAGTAGAGTAGTCTCTGGGTCCTATATCCCTTCTTTTTATTGATTCCTGTTCAAATCAAAATGTTCAAAATCTCCAAATATGAAGTTTTGACTCTTTTTTTCTTCAAATTGAAGATTGGAACATTGTCCGAAATTTTGGGTTGATATTAGCTTTTTGGAAATTTGAAATTAATTGGAGCTTCTTTGTTCTTCTGAAAGGTACTGCTTGAAATGGAGACAGTTAATGAGAACAAGCATGCTATTTCGAAACCGTCTACTAATTTTGGGGGTACGATTTGTTTATTCTTTCTAACTAATTCAAAAGGTTACATTCTTTCTTCTTTGAGTTTCAACCTATTACTTTCCTTCCTTTTGCAGAAATGGGAAACCGTAGAGCTTTAAGAAATATTGAAAATCTAGTGGGGGCCCCACGATCATATGCTTGTCCAGTCACCAAGAAGCAATCGACAGAGTAATTAATTTGAAATTTGTATCTTTATTTTCTCTTTGTCTTGTGATAAAATGTTACATGTTATTTTATGATTATTACTCTAATCATTTTCTGTTCTTGGCAGAAAGAATGTTGCAAGCTATCGACCCATGACACAGTTAAGAAAATTAAACAAAACAAACAACCAAATATATAAAATGGGATTAGGATAAAATTACAATTATTAACTTGACAATCATCAAAAAGTAATGTTTACATAGGAAATTCAATATACTAGGCATGCTCCATATGTGTATAATAAATATATTATGCATGCTACAGAGTTGTTGTTTTTTTAGGTTTTTCTTTTTAGTTGATTTGGTTATCATTGTCAAAATTTTCAAATCACTGTCAAGATCCCATCCCCGATAAAAATTCACCATCTTGAAATCAAATTTTGATAATATTTATTATTATTGTCAGGAGTTTTGCAGCTTCACTAGCCAAAAAAGAGCAACTCTCTTTGGCCGTCTATCAAGTGACCGATCATAAATCCGTTAGCGACTCACCAATTCCAATGATCAAAGAATTGGAATACATGGTTTGTCTAGTCCATATTTTATTCTTGTCAGTATATACCCTTGTAAAGATCTGATGGTACCCACAATTTAATGTTAAATCAGTTAATGTTGAAATGTAGCACTCTCAAAGAAAAAATAAAGTACTAAAATCTCATTAACTTTGTTAAATTATTTATACTCTTTTCTTGTCCATATACCCATGTAAAGATCTGACGGTACCCATAATTTAATGTTAAAGCAGTCAATGTTGAAATGTAGTACTACCAAAGAAAAAAAAAGTAGTAAATCTCATTAATTTTGTTAAAAATTATTTGTACTTTTTTCTTGTCCTATACCCATGTAAAGATCTGATGGTACCTGCAATTAATGTTAAATAAGTTAATGTTAAACTGTACTCTCAAAGAAAAAAAAAGCAGTAAAATCTCATTAATTTGGAAAATTATTTTGGAAAATTGTGATCAATGGAGAAGTCAGGGGAGTCGGAGATAGAAATGGAAGATGTTTCAGAAGATACTACCTTGGTTGATATAGATAGTGCAGATGCCAAGAACCCATTAAAGGTCGTTGACTACGTCAAAGAAATATATGAGTCTTACAGAAACATTGAGGTAACTTTCTTTTTATTTTATTTTTGAAAACCCTCGCAGAGGCTGCGAAGTCGTGAGGGAGAATCGAACTCCTGACTTTTGGGTAACCAACAGTCCTAGGACTTTTTCCAAGCCAACTGTGCTACCTTCCCTTTCTCAACTTTTTTTTTTTTTTTTATGATATGCAAATCTAGCCTTATTTTACAATTTTGCAAACCTATGGTAAAATGATGTCACAGTTGAGTCCGTACTGTGGTCTATTTGCCAAAAATATATACAAATCAAGCACTTTTGTACTGCTTTGGAATAAAAAAATTGTCCGGTGTGGTACCTGTTAATCGTGCATTGTTCAAAATTTTCTGGTTCCGCATTATTTCATCGGGTTGTCATATCTATGTTAAGTTGCAAAAATTGTGGTAAAGTGATGCCAAATTGAGTCATAATTTTGTGGTCTATTTGCCAAATATAATGGTTAATTTGGTGCCCAGATTTAATTTAGTGCTAATCTGGAGCCAAGAAAACAAACTTTGAGGAAAGTGATTATTCAATAAGTTAGAAAAAGTGTGTTACTATTATTTATTTGAGAAGTAATTAGTTAATTACTTTTTCTTCACAGGAAACAAGCTGTGTGGACTCAGAGTACATGGCTATGCAACCAGACATCAATGATCGGATGCGAGCGATTCTAATTAACTGGCTCATAGAGGTATTTTGAAACATTAGAAAGCAGTAATGTTTTCAAACAAAGGTGTTAAGTAAAAAAAAAAATGTCAAAAATGCAATAAGTATTTAAGGTAACAAAAATCACAAAAATGCCCCCAATTTTTTTAACATAAGGAAAATGAATATAATGGACTTCTAAACATAATAAAAAAAGTTCACAACAGTTGAATTTATTTAATGTTAACGATCTTCAAACCTAAAATCGGTTTGGATCTTCTGAAAAAAAAAACATGATTAAATTGTTGGAATTTAATTTAATGTAACTCTCCTATCATAGTGAGAATAAATTAAATTTTTGCTCTCTTTTCCTTATTCAGGTGCATTGCAAGTTTGAGCTTATGGATGAGACGCTGTATCTAACAGTGAACATTATTGACCGGTTCCTAGAACGGCAAAATGTTCAACGAAAGAAGTTGCAGCTGGTCGGAGTTACTGCATTGCTACTTGCATGCAAGTATGAGGAGGTCTCTGTGCCCGTAGTTGAGGATCTGGTGCAACTCTCTGACCATGCCTACAGACATCAGGAAATCCTTGACATGGTGAGAAGGCATTATAGACTTTCTGTGTGTGTGCATGTGTTGCGTATTGCGTGAACTCTGCTGTTTATTTTATTTGGCAAAACCAGCTTAATTATTTGCCAGGAAAACCTTTTTAATGGATAGGTACAAAACTAAATTCTATATTAGCTTCAAAAATTATTTTTCTATGTTTAAAAATTTTGGGCAAAGGGTCTTATGAAATCAAAACCATAATAAACAAATTTGAGATGGAAGCAAAATTGATAAATTGGTCTTATGAAATCAAAACCATAATAAACAAATTTGAGATGGAAGCAAAATTGATAAATTGGTCTTATGAAAATCAAAACCATAAAAAACAAATTTGAGATGGAAGCAAAATTGATAAAATGGTCACAACAAATTTGTGTTCATGTATGGGGTGTTTTTTGTAAATATCGTAACTTATTGGTATATTTTAGAAGAATTTTTTTATGTAATAGCTATTGTAACATTGTTTTCAACATTTGACCAGGAATGGCTGATGGTAAAGACTCTCCAATTCAACATGTCTGTACCAACTCCATATGTCTTCATGAAACGGTTTCTTCAGGCTGCTCAGTCCGATAAACAGGTATTATACTTTTATACTCTACTTGTTTTTACAATCAACTATGATTGTTTTAATTTACCCAACAATTTATTTATTTTTATTTTTGTTTTGTAATCATAGATGGAGTTGCTTTCATATTTTCTGATGGAGTTGTGCTTGGTGGATTACAACATGTTGCGGTACCGACCTTCTCTCCTCGCCGCAGCAGCGGTATACACTGCTCAGTGCTCACTCAAGGGGTACAAGCTCTGGACCAAAACAAGCCAGTTTCATTCTACCTATTCTCAAGACCAGCTAATGTAAGTTGAATCTTTTTCAATTAGAAATCATATTCAAATTTGAAGTTATATGTAAACCTCATAACAGAAAAATTACATAGATTCAAGTCATTTTCTTTTATTAAAGCATATAGTGTGTTATTTTGATACTACATGCTGTTGAATCATGCTGGAAACCCTAATCCCTGAACCCTAAACCCAAACCAAATTGGAATACACAGTTCAGGTCTGCTGTCTAATTTTATCTTCTTCTTTTTTATATTTTATATTTTATAGTGAATGCTCAAGACTGATGGTGGAACTGCACGAGAAGGCTGGTACAGGAAAATTGACGGGGGCCCACAGGAAGTATAGCGCATACAAATATGGCTGTGTTGCGAAATCTGAGCCGGCGCTCTTTTTGTTGGAGTGAAGGTTCTCTGCAGATATTATAAAAATCATGTGAAGTCCGCCGCAGTGAGTTCTCGTGCAACTCAAGTTGCAAAAGAAAATGCAACCCAGGTTGCTTGAAGTGAGAACTGACATCAGGTTTCTTTTCATTTTAAGTGTTTTAGCTTATTTTATTCTCTTTTGTTCATGTAATGATGAACTTTTGTTCAACAAGCTGTTGTCATTGATATGAACTTTTGAAGAAGTTTTTTAGCTGCATGAACCATAATTAGTTGCAGAATTATTTCTTATATTTATATTGTCAGAAGAATTAAGTCATTTGTTCTTACATTAGAGGGTTTTTTGCTGCGAGGTAAAAACCGATAAAAAAGAAAGGAACTTGTATTTTTGCTGTGAGATGTCTCTGTCAGAAATACTGCAAAGCATACAACATCATAAAGACAATATAATAAAATTAATACTAAAATTAAAACAATAATAATATTAGTGAGATAGATGTCAATGGAACAGGGAAAAGGTACTAAAACATATCTCATATTGAGATTGAAAAGATGGTAATAGAATGAGGATCAGTGAAGGGCAGCAGTTGAGAAATTCTATTTTAAATTAATGATTTTGGATAGCTCACTCGGTGAATAAAACATCAAATGCTTTCAATGAGAGACAATTTTGCAATTGCAGGAAAAATTTATGCTTGAAATTGTGATATTATAAGGTAAGCTCCTGTGGAGTATGTTGTGAGGGATCCATCCGGGCCCTTCATTCCACTGCTCTGCTAATCTGGGGCATACATTGCAGGACAACATTTTTTTTTCCGTTTGGAGGGTTTTTAGCCTTTTAAGACATCAATTATTATCGAATTATAGATTATAGAGGTGAATACCATTGAAATTATTCTTTAAACATAAAGACACTGAAAAAATTGAATAGTCAATAATGGTGCATATTATAAAATTGATGTCAATAAAAAAGTATATAACTATAAATTTAAAAATTATAAAATATAAATTGCGAAATTATGTGTATACATTCAAGAATGTACTTTATATGTTTTGCGTAATTTTTTTTTTTTTTTGATGCAGAGTCTGATTATTACATATATTGATATATACACCATGATGCATTTGAAATTTCAAAATTTTTGTGGGTTTATCTGTACATAGAGGGCATTCAATTAATCAGGGTTTATGGTGAAGGAACGTATAGGATATATGTTAAAAGGATAATTTGTTTAATATGAAAAAATTGGAGCCATCATTTGAAGTTGTGATACTTGTAATATAAATGGATTTGAAGTTGTGATACTTAATATAAATATAACCTTGGTGAGGGTTAATATAAAAAGTAAATACAACAATAAATGCCGCTTACAACTCTCAGCATTACACCATTAATCATAATTTTGGGGCGTCGGCAGTTGTTCTGCTCAAAGCAAGAGCTGCCTTTGACCCCAACTGTTGTCCCAAGTGCTGGCAGATAAATTTACCAGCTGCCATCAGCTTCCCCAAATCGACATTGGTTTTGATCCTTAATCTGTTAAGCATGTACATCCTCAGTCGCTACGTTTCCTGAGGTACCTTTTGCATATGGGCACCCACCCAGACCAGCCACTGAAGAGTCTACTATGCTTATCCCCATCTATTTAAACAGTTAATATTTAAATTAGTAATAAGCCTCTGACAAGGACAACGATATAAAAAATTTGTAAGACCATATAGCACCTGTGACTGAGAGAGACGAGAATATTGGTGAGAGATTGGCCATAGGAGTCGTGGAAATGCACTCCCAATTTCTCTAATGGGTACTACAGCCATCACAGCCTCTAGCATGGGAACCACTGTGCCTGTTTCACGTAATAATCAAGTACTTGAGAGGATATGGATTCACCGTCTTATGCCATCCACATGGCCAAGTATTGTTAACAAAATTAGAGGTATTGTCAACTATTAAGGAACTGAAGGTAAACAAGCAATATGCGTACCAGGAGTTCCGACGCCAATAGTACCACCAAGAGAAATCTCAAAGCAACCCATCTCATGAAGCTATTTGCCACATAAGCCACCTTTGAAGGAGGTACAGGCCCCTCTACCAGGCAACCAACAACACAAGATACATACCTAACATATTATAACGACTTAGCTCCATTATATCTTGCTTTGTGCCATATATTTAACAGGAACTACCTAGTTGAACTAGCTTTCTCGAACAGACCCAATTTTTTCTTTTTTAAAGAAATTTGCAAGGAATGCCCAAGTGTGAAAAGGAAACAACATGGTCAAGTTGTCAAAAAGTTTACCAATCCAAAAGTCTTCCATAATGACTCAAACAAAATAGACTCACAATCATGTACAAACACAATAACCAACATTTATACATCGGCTCAAGTAAAAAGTAGGGCTCACTAGAGGCACTTAAAATTTTTTGTCAACACTAGACTAGACAAGATGCTACTTTTACAGTACACTAATATGACGGTAGATATTATTTGAAAGCCTCTTAAAAACCCTAGGTGTCAACTGGATAATAAGAAATATCAGATGCCCCCACCCCACACCACAGACACTGACACAGACACAGAAAAAGGAATCTGCGCACGTGCGTGTGTGTGTGTGTGAGAGAGAGAGAGAGAGAGATGTGGCCTGCCCATGAACAGGAATTGCATGCCGTTGGCAGCAAGTGTGACATCCTGGTACCGCTGAAGACTCTCTTCAATGGTACAGTTTATGTTTGACTGAGAAAATGACTCGGAAGTAGCAGCAAAGACTGCAACTTCTTTGGCACCTCATGCCAATGCAGCCTCAAATCCCAAATGGAACAAATACTAACTGTTGAGAAATATATATATATATATATATATATATATATATATAGAAACTTTGTAAAGGGCAGTTCAGAATGCCAGTATTGTACAGGTCATGCCAGTATGCAAACTGATTTAAATAAACAGAAACAGAAACAGAATAATTAGGGAAAGGGAAACTCAAGTACTTGTAAACAGTAGCAAAGCGAGAAAGGTTATCTATCGGGGTCAATTTAGTAATAATTCAAGTATTTGAGTTTCCCTTAGCATAGAATTTCTAATTTTCATTGGTGTCAATTGACCCCAAAACCTCAGAATGTCGCCCTGCCACGGTCTGTAAAATAGCAAATGAAAGAAATAAATCGAGTGTGCTAGAAGAAAATACAGAAATCACTATAACAAATATTTACTTTGAGGTTGAGAGTCAGACATCCTTGGCACCAGCAAGCTGTGATTAAAAAGGAAATCATTAATTACACACTGCATTTACCAATTTCGCAGATATCATTGTAAAAAATTTACAATAAAATGTAATTTCAGTATCCCCAATACTTTAATTATGCAACAACAATATCATCCTCAAATTTGTTGAATTTTAACAGGACACAAAATTAGAGGAAAACACTTGAGTGCAGCAATGGACCACTAATTAAGTTTTTACCTGAATCATAATATTAACTATTAGAGTCATGAATCATTGCCTCTACCCCCACAATTGGGGTCTTGAAGGGTGGAGCCGAGAGAGGCGAGGGGGAGAGAAGAGAAGCAAAGGGATAGATCATAGAAGACGCCTGCACAACAATATGCTCCCAAGTACTGTTGAAGATAATCCTCACTTCACCGTTGAAGATTTACTCTTCGGCTTTGAAATTCGTGCCGAGTTAAATAGAACGGGCCGGATCCGCTAAATGTAAAAGATTCCCTTTTTAGGTACTCGAGAGGATGTAAATTCGTTATACAAAACTTCTCTTTCTTAATAATTTTTTTTTTGCCGAACACCGAATTCATATCACCTGTTTAGATCCGGACCGTGAAATTAGAATCAACACGAATATTAAAGGGTTTACAACGGTTCGGATTGATCCGAATTTATGATCAGACGGATCAGATTCTTGTACCTGTAACTCAGGCTCATTTTTTTCATAATGGGTTTTTATGGGCCTGTGTCCGAGATATCATTCTCTGCAGTAACTCAAACCTTGGTTTCAGGTTATGACCGTCCCATCAAATTTCCGATCTGTAATATTCGTTCAGATGCTGATCTGACGGTTTCGATCTAAACTCAAACTTTGTGTTAGTGCAGAGGATATGAATTCCAAGTGTAGGTTCTCCCTAGTCCTACTAAATTACTGTTCCCCATCGCTATTTCTCTTCTTCTTCGTTCTTCCTTTCACAGAGAAAAAGAGAGAAGAGTAGAAAAGTGGCAAGAGGACTGCTGGGCGACCGCGGATGGTTGATCGGCCGTGTGAGGGGTAGAGGTCAGCGGGTAGGGGGCGGGCGTGGACGGTGGATCGGCCGCTCTGACGGCCGTGTGAGAGGCCCGACCGCTGTTCGGGTAGGGGGCAGGCGCGGACGGTGGATCGGCCGCTCCGACGGCCGTGTGAGGGGTAGGGGTGGTCGGGTAGAGGGCGGGCGCGGACGGTGGATCAGCGACTCCAACGCCGGTGTGAGGGGTAGAGGCCAGATCGCTGGTCCGCTAGGTGGCGACGGCATCAGGGAGGCCCTTCCAGCTGGCAAATGGTTAGTATCTCAAATCATGTTTTTAATTGTATGCACAATTAAAAATTTTGAACATTCAATTACCAAACCTTAAACTGAACCCTCTTTTTTTTTTTTATTCACTCCAACAGATCCAAATCATGTTTCTAATCTATTAATCAAGGGCTTCAAAAGAAAATAAAGAATAGAAGGGAATGGATGTGCAATCTCAAAACTCCCAAGTCCTAACAGAAGTATATCAATTACCAAACCTTAATTGTATGCAATCTCAAATCATGTTTTTAATTGTATGCACAATTAAAAAATTTGAACATTCAATTACCAGACCTTAAACTGAACCCTCTTTTTTTTTTTATTCACTCCAATAGATCCAAATCATGTTTCTAATCTATTAATCAAGGGCTTCAAATGAAAATAAAGAAGAGAAGGGAACAGATGTGCAATCTCAAAACTCATAAGTCCTAACAGAAGTATATCAATTACCAAACCTTAATTGTATGCAATCTCAAATCATGTTTTTAATTGTATGCACAATTAAAAATTTTGAACATTCAATTACCAAACCTTAAACTGAACCCTCTTTTTTTTTATTCACTCCAACATATCCAAATCATGTTTCTAATCTATTAATCAAGGGCTTCAAAAGAAAATAAAGAAGAGAAGGGAACAGATGTGCAATCTCAAAACTCCCTGAGTCCTAACAGAAGTATATCAAGAATGCATTTAACATTTGCTCAATTAAGACTTATTAACATGTGTAATTATAAAAATAAAATCTGACCAGCAGATAAAAGAAGAAATATGTAATATTAACAAGACTCTTATAAGCTAAAAGTGCCTTCCGATCAGCAGTGAATATAACTAGAAGGAGAAATCATTAAACGTGTCTTTCAATCGTAAATCGTTGAGAGAAAAAAAGACATATCGCTTTTGATTTTTTAACTTGAAGAAGAAAACTGCAGCTATGGAGCACGCCCTAACTAGAGGAGAGAGATCAAGAAAGTAAAGAAGATGAAATACTAACCATTTGCCAGCTGGAAGGGCCTCCCTGATGCCGTCGCCACCTAGCGGACCAGCGATCTGGCCTCTACCCCTCACACCGGCGTCGGAGCCGCCGATCCACCATCCGCGCCCGCCCTCTACCCGACCACCCCTACCCCTCACACGGCCGTCGGAGCGGCCGATCCACCGTCCGCGCCTACCCCCTACCCGAACAGCGGTCGGGCCTCTCACACGGCCGTCGGAGCGGCCGATCCACCGTCCACGCCCGCCCCCTGCCCGCTGACCTCTACCCCTCACACGGCCGATCAACCATCCGCGGCCGCCCAGCAGTCTCTTGCCATTTTTCTACTCCTCTCTTTTTCTCTGTGAAAGGAAGAACGAATAAGAAGAGAAATACCGATGGGGAACAGTAATTTAGTAGGACTAGGGAGAACCTACACTTGGAATTCATATCCTCTGCACTAACACAAAGTTTGAGTTTAGATCGAAACCGTCAGATCAGCATCTGAACGAATATTACAGATCGGAAATTTGATGGGACGGTCATAACCTAAAACCAATGTTTGAGTTACTGCAGAGAATGATATCTCGGACACAGGCCCATAAAAACCCATTCTGAAAAAAATGAGCCTGAGTACAGGTACAAGAATCTGATCCGTCTGATCATAAATTCGGATCAATCCGAACCGTTGTAAAACCCTTTAATATTCGTGTTGATTCTAATTTCACGGTCCGGATCTAAACAGGTGAAATGAATTCGGTGTTCGGCAAAAAAAATTATTAAGAAAGAGAAGTTTTGTATGACGAATTTACATCCTCTCGAGTACCTAAAAAGGGAATCTTTTACATTTAGTGGATCCGGTCCGTTCTATTTAACTCGGCACGAATTTCAAAGCCGAAGAGTAAATCTTAAACCGTAAACACAGGTCCGTTCTATGTTGCTACAAATCCTGAAATTACTTGAATCCGCTTACCAACCAATTCATAGCCTGAGCATGACAAGTTAAACACGGCTTAAAAGCAACCATACACGTTCAAATGAATGAGAAACATACAAAACCTTCAACAGAATTAAACTAATATGTGAAAGTTTTTTCATAAATGTGAGCCTAAGGAGACATTCCAATTATAACTATTCTTCATCAGTAATTTAGTTATTCAACATAACCCAAGTCAGTTTACTAACCGGTAACTTAATTTTCTCAAGGCATCAGAATAGTATTTGACACACATATAGAAAACAGTTTTTTTTCATACCAGTCAGCAAATGAACGGTCCTCTTGGTTCTAATACTCACAACAGAAGTGTTTGCATCCTGGAAAGTTACTGGGCCAGCGTGAAAGTTATTAGCGGCATCTTCCTTGTCAGAAATAAGCTGCTCAGGTTGAAACAGCTAGCGGTAGTCCCGTGTTCTCACTTCATCTATCATTGCGCATGATTAATTTTAGAATTTCCTTTGTTGTAAGTTATAACTGCACAAGGGGCTGATAGTGCCATGTGCATTTTTTTAAAGTTAATATTTTTTAATTATAAGAATAGGTCCAGAAAACATTTTTTTCAGAAAGATTATAAAAAGTAGAGAGTGCTACACCTTATACTTCATCTTGTAATTTTTCTGCGCCAAATAAAAAAGTAATTCTAATGATATAGTGTGGGGAGAGAGACCGAATTACTGAGACCAGTTTCGCCTCTCCAATCAGATCTATGTTTCGTAATCAACGGGCTTGAGAAGGAGGAAGCACAGCTTGCCGAAGAAAAAGAAACTGGACCTCATCAAAAAGAAATTCTAAAATTAATCATGTGGTAGATGGCGTTTCAGCGGTACCAGTACTGAGATGATACCAGTACTTAGATGGTAAAGGCTGGTACAGTAGTTCTGGGTCCGTAAGATTAGAAGGGGCTTGAAACAATCAAGACTGTGCATGTAATTTTGATGTTTTATTTCCCATGATGTAAAATTGTTTTTTAATTCAATATAGTACTTGAATGTTACTGTTAAGTTTTAAAAAAAAAATAGAGAGAGAAAGAGAGGGAGAGGGAGAAGGAGAAGGGGAGGGAGGATTTATTAATAAGGGTAAAATAGGTAATTGCATTTAACAAATAAGTTACATTGTCTCCATGAAATTTGTTACTGAACCGAGCATCAGATATGGCTTTGATTACGTTGACAAATAGAGTCTTGGTTTCATCTCATAACATTTATCTCTTTGTAGAATACATCATCTCATAACAAAAACCTGTGGAGATTTTTATTTGTCATAACATATTAAAACACCCAAGAAGTTCATAACAATGCCACGCCAGCAACTACTAGGGATGAAGCATCACAGAACAATGTCATTTTCAAGCAACAGAAATTAAAATAATATCACATTTATCAAGCATTATCAATACCATTATGAATTATAATTTGCGATCATATAATAATAATAATAATACAAACCAGAACTAAATTAGTTCCAAGTAGAATAAATTAAGGACAATCTCACCCACCAAATACAAACAACGACAATGACAAGACAACAATCTGCATCACCACTACAAAAGAAACATATAACAACAACATAAGTACCATGTGCGTTTAGGAGAAATGTTATCTATCGTGGGATCATTTGCATCTCAAGTTCAGTAGAGAAATTAGGAGAAAGCCACACCATGTTCATGGGTGATGATGCACCGCATTTCTTAAAATATCTCACTTTCCGGTCTTTCATACGATATACGCCAACATCATGATATAAATCTTTGCGTTTACCCCTCATCTTATAAATATCATCATAGTCATTATGCCTGCAGTCTGCAAAGTAAATACAATTCCCCTTGCATCTAGGATAAACCCTTGAATCCAATGATAAGGAGTGGTTGTATCCTATAAACACCATATGATGGCCAAGGTTTTCCAGTAGGACACACGAGTGCCTCACATTCTCTGCACACTGCATTCCGGCTTCGGACTTGTACTTCTCAAAATACCCAGATTCATTCTCTACCAACTTGAAAACCTCAAACCCACTAGTGAAATCGCTTGAGGTTTTTCTTATCGACCTCCACTGACCTCTTGCAACAACAACCAACTCACCGCATAAATCCACAAGAAAATATTTTTCTATGGGACTATAACCCCCTCTTGCAACCATTGTCACCTTTGCAGGGACAGCAATATCAATCTCAAAAAGAGCACCAAAGTTATTGATTGCATACAACTTACTATCGTGCATGATGATATCATGAAGGTCCAGTGGAGAGATTTAAGTCTCGTCCATTTTGAATCACCAATTCTACAAAAGCGAATTGTTTTAGAATCTGAGACTAGAGCAACAATAAGAAAACTACCTTGATAAGAACATACAATTACTTTCCTAATATACCAATAAGCAGTGGGATCGTCTTCAAAATTTGCAGTTGTATAACATGGAACAGTAGATAAATGTGGTAAGGGTATTTTCTTTCCTGTAAGAGGATTTAGCAAGTTAATTTGTGGGTCAGGGTCAGTGGTGTTGACTGTTACTAGCCAACCTGCTCCAGACCCAACTATCCACTTATTACTCAATTCTGGCAAATGGAATCGGGATCCACCATATATCTTTCGTTGGTTGAGACTGTAGAATCGATGTGTATTAGGACCATCAGAACCAGGATGTAGGAGCATTGGAAGAGGGATCCTCTTGGGTACGAAGTGGTGCATTGGAAGTTTGCAGTAGAGACTCATGTGAAACCCCAATGCAACATAGCGCCATGGCTTACACACAGCACTAAAGGAGACCACATCTACTGGTAAGTCTAGTTTTTTCATGATGTTGTCCACAATATCAATCGGAAGTTGAGACACGAACCCCCTGTCAAATTAATTCTGCCAAACACAACCAACCACAAAAAGAAACAATTGATTGAATTTAATTAATTAATGAGGTACGTAGTTAACAAAGTACGATCAATCGAGATGCATCAATCCTACATCTTAATTAAACAAATAAACTGCAAGGCTGATAAATCCTTAATTTCAGCTTTTAGCCAAAAGGGTAGTAACAAATAAGAGATTTGTTTGTAATCGAAGGTACCCAAATTGTCCAGTTGATTTCATTGCAAAACTCTTACGTACTAAAGTAAGGTACCCAAATTCAAATTATAGATTTTTGAAGAGAATCATGGATTAATAATTCAATAATATATAGTTGTTTTAATATATATCAGTAGATCATTCAATTAAAATTAAACCTTGCCTGTTATATAGGCATGCAACGCAATTATGAAAACAAATTAAAAGACCTGTATGGTTATATATAACTAAATTGATGGAAAAAGTCTCTTAATTTATTGGATACAGAGAGAGCATGATGAGATAGAATTAATCGCTTATCCAAGATCTATCTATCTCTTAATTGATAGAGAAAGATATCGGAGGTGAAATTAATTAAGCCTCTTTCTGTTATCAGAGAGAGAGATTAAGAGAGGAATTGAAAGAAAGTCCTGACCTTTTTCTTTTAGGAGCCATAGAGAGCGACGAGAGAGACGATATCTAGGGGAGACGGAATTAATTGTTGCCACTTGCGAGTTGCGACGGCGGCTTCGAGAGGAATAGAAGGGGTTTGTACTTTGTACTTGTACGCAAGGGTTCGATCGGAAAGCGGCTTTAAAACCCTGCCATTACCAATTACCATAGCCTTGTATGTAGGCCCATCCACAGAAGGACACAGACAGACAGTTTTAGATTTTAATCAGCCTAAGCCCAAACCCAACCCATAAAACATATAAATATTAATATAGTAGGTTTATAATTTAATTTTAATTTAATTTATGGGTGTATCTCTCTTATCTATTAGACCATCTCCATTGATCAAATTAAAATGCAATTGCAAATAGCTATTAAAGTGTAAAATGAAATTACCTTCAAACTTAATTTCAAATTCCCTACATCCATTCTAATCAATTGTATTTCAATTGCATTTATGCCACGACCAGCGATTTTTTCTTTTTTTTTTCTTTTTTTTTTCTTTCCGTTGATCGATACCAAATCCATTTTTAGCAATACCCCTCTCCTCTCTCTCCTCTCTCTCCATGATGCCTTCTCTCTCTTTTTAGCGATACCAAATTAAGACTTAATTTTTTTTTAGTTTTTTAAATACAGTCCCATAATTCAGAAACAACAAAGGCACAATATCAAATCACTACAACTACTCACCACATACCTCATACAACAATAAATACATAAATGACCAATCTGTCAATATCAACACATACAGAACTACAAGACAAACCCACAATAGGCACACATACAAGACACTAATCAGTTTACAGCATCACTCGTAACATAATTAAACAGTAAAGAGCAGCCAGATACTAGTAATACAGTACAGATGTTAAGTAAGCACAACCCATGAGAAAGATACACGAGTGAGATGGAGAGAACCACTACTACGATTCACCTACACTTCTGACTTGACAAGAGGAGTAGATGTGGCAGGTGCCTCCACCAAGGTAGGTTGATACTGGAGCTAATCCTTGGCACAGAACAAAGTCTTCAGTACTTGTCGAACTTCTCATGTATTTTTTTTGCTACATTGCTTATCAGGGGATCCTCACCCTTGATGGCGTTTATTAACTCGTGTTGTATATTCCATGCCAGAGAAAAAAAATTGTAAGCTTTCTCAAATTAGGTAAGTAAAACTTATGTAAGAAAACTAAGCACCTTATTATCACTGTCACATAATGTAAGCTTCTTCAAATTATGTGTGTGCTTTAAGATGTCACCAACCTCATTAGAATGACAAATCATACGAAAATAGCGAAGGAACAAAGTTGTCAAGTTGAAGAAAGTAAGGCATCTAGGCAATTCTATTTCAAGCAAAGCCTGCATTTAAAAAAAATAGGCTTAGCTTTACCAAAAATAAAATAAAAGGAAAATTAAGGGATTTTCTTGAGGAAGTAGTTTTTACAATCAAGCATGATGTACTAAAAACCAGATACATCAGCTATCGTGTTTTATACACGCATCATACTAGCAAGCATCACATGTTACTGAAACAATACCAGCGGTCAACAAAACCATGGCCTATCGATATCACAAAATCCTTGGAAATTTATTCCTAATATGAAGCATTTACCTGAATTGTAATTTTACAATACAAGCCAATACTTTGTGGTAACAATTGCAAAATGAGATAAATTTGCTCAATTTTCAATTTGACATTTCCGTCACTGATCTCAGCAATTTCAGTCTATGCTTGATAAGATTCATGCCTGGATAAAATAATAAAACAACTATTAATATCATTACCTTAATACACCAATACTCGTACATCAGTGCCACATCGCCTAGTCAGTATGGTACCAACATACAGTACCAGTACTGGTACAAATTACCATTGAAAATTGTGTATTGTTTGAAAAAGGAAATGAAATGAAGAAAGATTAAAGGGGATGAGTATCGTAACTCACCTTCCTGTAACTTAAGGGGTTGACTAGTACTGACATGATGAACTTAAGATACTCTGGTTTTTGCCGGTATTTGAGATACTTCAAATATCTTATAAATGCCTCGACTTCAAAGTAACGATTTTGCACAATATCTGCTCATTAAGAGAATATATGTCAAATACTAATTTCTTTTTATTTATGAGCAAGTAAATCATAAGTTAATTATATCATATATAGTTGCTATGATTTTGCTTTTCTTAATATACATGTTTCTAATTTGACAAGGTCCATTAGTTAACTAATTCACATGCTTTCTAGCAAAATAGATGATTCTTAAACTAGTGAAGTTATCCTTGAACAGACTTATAACCAAACCAACAAGGTTTAGATGTTCTGTTATAAACTTAATTGCTCATTGTTTAACTACAAATTTACCTACACTTCTAAATTAAAGCATCAGGGGCAACATAGTAACTTAGGGATCCATCAATTGAATTAAATAGAAATGTTAAAAACTTTTTGAGTGTTATTTCAATGTACACCATATTGGATGTGATGTTATGAGAAAATCTAAAGATAATTAATTGGTTACTGCTCAGGGCCAAGAATCGAATTCTAAAACAAATAAAAAAAAAATCAAGAGAAAAAGAAAAAGAGTACAGTGTATGTAGGTAGGGTTAGCCAAGCATTGAATGAACTCCAGCTCTAGCAGAAATCTCTGCTTCCATCGTCTGGGTCTTTGTACGCGTTCTTCTGTCTGCATTCAGCCAAAAAGAACAAAAAAGAAAGCATGAGATACAAATCAAGACGAACCCAATTCGATTGGAGAAGGCAAAATTGGGAAAAATAGGGGCTTACGTAGATTGGGGTTTGGTGGAGGAGCGATCATTCGTCCCCTCTTGAGTCGCTGGATTCATGGGGAACTGAAGAGAAGAAGAAACACCGACGCTAGTAAAGAAATCAATTCTTTGGTCAAAATTTGGTAGCATGAAATCTCTCTCACGGAAGAGGGAAGAAGTGTCAGACACGAGGTCTAACTAATTACTAGAAATCGCAATTGAACCAATTGAGTGGTTACTTGAACAAATTTCTCAAAGCAATCTCAGAATTTGTAACAATGGAGAAAGATAAAAGTGGAGGTGAAAAGGTAACAATTCATATTTCATTTCTTAATCCAAACCGATACAAGAGTTGTATATATATGAACGATGCTGTAAAAGAAAGTAGAAAGCAAAGAGATACAAAGGTTTGCGCAATTGAATCGCGCGTTGCCACGTCAGCAATAGCCTGCTGACACTCGCGAACAGATTCTAACCGCTGCCACTATAGTCTTCTCCATTTAGACCCGATAGTGCCTTCTCTATTTCTGAAACTTCGGTCCCCACCTTGCAGCCCATGACTTCTTTAGTTGCAATTGGGCTGACCATCTCTCGGCCCATAATCCACTTAAACTCTTCTCTTCCAACGGGTATGTTGACTGAGTCAAAATCAGCGCTGCACATCCCCAATTCTAAATCGTTCTCTGACAAGAAGTATTTTAGCTCGATTGATTTCAGCATTTGCAATTCAATTTGCAAGAGGTTGGAAGGAGATTAATTGCTAACGCGTTCAATTCATCAGTAACCTAACAACAAAGAAAACAAAATTACATTGTATGGCCAACCATTGAGGCTATTATCGCTCATGAAATTTTGCCTCTCTCTATCAATACAATATTCATCCAGTCTTTTAACTTTATAGTATGTGATTGAAATGTAATAAGATAGATGTATAGGTTCTCTATTTATTCTGTTTCTATGGAATAGAAGAAGAGAAGTCGAAATGAAATCAAGAATCCAGAAAAAAAGAAAATAAAAAAATATGCATAGTTCGCTCTTCAAATATACAAATTCGTCATGTTTTTGGCAGAAAAATTTAGACTAGTTTTTCTTAACAAGTAAAATCAATATAATCCTCCTTTGTAGTATCGGTAACACTTTCTGCTATATTTTTTATTGGAGAAATTTCATGTATATCTCTTAGAAGTTTTGAAATTACATATTTTTCTCTCTAAAATTCATATAATTTTTTTAAATTGAAAAAACTCACAATTTTACTCAATTTATTGACCTTTTTATTAAAAACTCATTTTTACATTTATAATATAAAGTACTAGTTTTACCATTTGTTAAAAATTAAAAATTATGCAACATGATTAAGAGAAATATTAAGTCTTCCTATTTGTCAGTTTCGAGAGCAAAATGATTTGTTTTCTTACTTGTGACACACACACAAGTATATGCCTAAATGTCACTGTGTATGCGTCACAAAGTAGAAAAATGAACAATTTATTAGAAGACAAAATAATTTTCTTACACATACTACATATTTTTATTTTTAATAAAGGATAAATGGGCACTTTATAAATTTAAAATGAGTTTTAATAGAAAAGCTACTAAATTGGCTAAATTTGTGAGTTTTTGACATTTTTATTTTTTATAAAGGATAAATGGACATTTTATAAATTTAAATGAGATTTAATAGAAAAGACAATAAATTGGATAAATTTGTGAGTTTTTGAAATTCAGAAGGGTAGATTTGTTAAGAATTTTAGAGGAATAATATTTTTTTTTATTCTAAAAGTTGTATCCTTGTGACTATTACATTTAATGTTTCATCCAAAAAGGCCCATTACAAGAATCCAATTTGGGCCCACAGAAGTGGTCACTATTAAATTCGACTTATACAAGATTACAAGCTACACATGGAGCATAATATTAGAAGAGTGAGGCTACGGTGCTATGCATAGTACGGATTGGGTCCGTGCTATAGTTTAAAATTTGACTTTTTAAAATTCTAGCGGTTGATTCGAACCGTTCAACATGATTATAAAATGATTTGTACTGACATTTCAAATTTTACATTTTTTCGAATTTTTTTACTATTTTTTTAGATAGGCTTGTTTTGGATGGTCCAGAATGTTCAGATCAAGTGATTTTAAAAAAAATAGTAAAAAAATTCAAAAAATTGTAAAATTTGGTTTGCAAGTACATATTTATTTTATAATCATGTTGAACGGTTCGGATCGACCGTTAAAATTTTGAAAAGTCAAATTTTTAACCGTAGTATAGACTCAATTGGTGCTATGCATAGCACCGTAGCCTCACTCATAGTCATATTAGAACGTGTTCAGTTTTTTCTTGCAAGTTATATATTAATATATAGGTTGTGGGACCCAGAAGCAGCAAAAACCAAAAAGTGAATATGCCACGTGGTACCAGCGGAAAATTGAAAGACAGAAAAGTCGGAAGTTTGATTAAAAACCACGCTGCCTTATTAATAATATTTTGTCCAAGGGTAAACGATCGCTGTTATCAATTACTGTTGCTTGTTGCTTGTTTATGTATACGAGTAGGTTATAAATAGCAATTAGGTTTTTTGTGTTATAATCTCAAAAATTTATTGTAAAAATTTCCAACTTCAATTTAATTAGCTCATTACATTTGTTATATAATAAACTTGTAGAATACTAATTTTTACTATTTTTATACTTTTTTTACTATTTTTTATGATTTATGAAAGACAACCAAAGAAAAATTACCAATATTTTAGATCATTTTTTACTATTTTTCATAAATCATCAACAATAGTAAAAAAAATTTCAAAAATTAATAAAAATTGGTATTCTACATGTTCATTATATACCTAATTTACTGAGCTACTTAGATTGAAGTTTGAAGTTTATATAATATATTTTTGAAATTGTAGTACGGAATGCCTTATGGTATCTATAACATCTAAGCTTTACTCTTATATATTTATAGAAAATAGTAAAATAAATTTCAAAAATAGTAAAAATTAGTAATTTACAACTTCATTATATAACCAATTTATTAAATATTTTAAATTAAAATTTAAAATTTATATAATAAATTTTTGAAATTGTAACACAGAATATCTTATAATATCTATAGCAACTCAGCTTTACTCTTATATATTTTTACTTATCCTTCCATGGTTTCTCCGAACTAGCTAAGACCGTCCGTGTCATTTAATTTGTTTGTACGAAAAGAAAACCTGCTCCGATTATAAAAGGGGGAATTCACATCACCTTAGGTTACTTGACTCAAGCAAATTACGATCGGACGACCCATTTAACATGGTTCGCATCTCAAAATAGACCCCCTACAGTTCTCAATAGGCACCGGATTGAGTTTGACCCAGATATAATTAATCTGGACCGGCCGTTGTAATTTGCTTAAGTCAGATACCTGGGAGGATATCTTTCCATAAAAGGGGGTCCAAGCCTCCAAGGTATGTTTTTTTTTATTATTATTTTGCCCCGTCCGATTGGTTTGTGAATAACTGAGGGAATAAAGTGATGTTTTAAATGTGCATTTATGTAAAAAAAAATATGATCGGTAATCTTGTAAAATATTTTATTTTAAAAATATCAAACAAAATATTCTTCTTTCAATTTTATTAATTTTTTTTGTAAAATTCAAATATAAAGTCTCTTTTTTATTCTCTTTTTCACCTCCCTTTCTTTTATTTATTTTTTTAAGAATTTTGTTTATCTCTTCTTTACTGGGGGTGCAAACTTATTGGATCCGTATTTAAAAATTAGATACGGATATCTGACATCCGATATCCGAACATCTGTGCGAAGATACAGATATAATTTTAAAATTTAATTATTCATATCCGAATAGTAGATATATATACTATGTAATTTAATATATATTATGAAAAAAATTATGTTATTCACCGTTATACTTAGATAATATGAACTTTGGTATTTTTTTACAATAGTTATATTTTTTTAATAAATAATAGTATTAAACGTATATCTAATATGTATATGTATATATCTGATTTGTATCTGTATCAGTCTAATATCTAATCCGTATTCAAAAAATAAAAACGAAAACAGATATAGTTTTACCACTATCTGGTTCATTTGCACTCCTACTCTTTACTCCCTTTTATGAGAAAAGTTCTTTTCCACTCATTTACTCAATTTTTCAGAGTTTTGCTTATCTGATTTATGTTGTCATTTGACTCTGGACAAATAGATCAAAGATTGATTTTTTTTTATCTTGTCTGTCAAAATTCAGAATTCAAATTTCAAACTTGCTTCTCTGTTGGCTTGAAAGTTTGATGAACTAAAATTTGCATGTATGTCCTTTTATCATATAAATTATCTATGCCATCGCACGCAGTATCTGTATTTAGCACTGATGTACCTTTTTTTTTTTTTTTGCAAACACACAAATTTGTATGGCCTTTTGAGTATTATTTTGATGAACGCTTCAATTTGGTGAAAGTTTGTTAAGATAGTTAGAGATAAGGGTCTCTACTCTCTACATGATCCTTCGAATTGGCCCATTTATTTCTAAAGTTTTGTTATCTCGAGTCTCAACAATTTCTATCAAATGCAGAGGTGTGGCAGTTTGGCTGAATTATGTGCCGAAATTTTTTTAATCAACCACCTCAATATTTTAAAATTTATCTTATCATTGATTTCTGCAAAGTTAAAACTAACTACATGCACACCGTGATGTTTCACATGAGTTTTTTTCTATTTCACTATCAATTTGAGCTATTTTGGAGCTTTTCATATAATGGGATCCATACCATCATGCGCAGCACCACAATGCACACATGATAGTATGTGAATTCTGTAGAAATCAATAATAAAGTAAGAATTTTAAAATATTGAGGTGGTAACTTAAAAAATTTCTGAATTATGTGTCCGGTATCGCATTGTGACTATATCAATTCTTTGAACCTTTAATATGGTTACATGCATTTACGAAAGCACATAAATTAATTGGAGTAGAACTACAGTAATTTTTAGGTTTGTTTAACTTCAAAATTTATTGAAATAACTTTAAATGATGAATTCAAACTGTTAAAAATCGATTTACTTCACGAGTAATGCATCTACATATCAAATTTTTAAATTTTCAAATTAATTTAATCAAGTAGTAAAAAATAATGAAAAATGAATGTATTAAAGCTAACTTATAAACTTTCTTTTTTGACGGCTTGATTTAATACTAAATTATTCAAATTTTATAAATTTGACATGTAAACACATTACTAGTGAAGTAACTAGTTTCAACGGTTCGGATTTGTTATTCAAAATCAATCCGATAGAGTTTGAAGTTAAGCTTACCAAAGAGTTTGGTAAACTTGAGAACACTCTAGTTTTACTCAATAAATCGAGTAGATGGGAGAAAAGAAGAAAATAAAATAGAGTAAAGATGTTGTCATCCGCACTCCAGACGTCCCTCCATTCTAACTAACTTTGTCAATCATTAAACCACCTTGAAAAACGTGTAAAACGTGTAAAAGATGAGTCCAGTTTTTTTTTAAATACTTGATCTTAGTATGAATACTTGATGAATTATATATGAATATTTGATATCTTAGGTATGAATACTTTCCATTTTATATGAATATTTGATGAGTCCAGTTTTTTCTTTAAATACTTGATATCTTAGGTATGAATACTTGATGAATTATATATGAATATTTGATATTTTAGGTATGAATACTTTTTATTTTGGGAGAATATTTTTCATATATGAATATTTGATACCTTGAAAAACGTGTAAAGGTATGTCATCATGGATCTCATTTGAAAGAGAAAATTGTGTAGAACACGTTCGTAGGATTTAGATTTGCAAAATTCCTCATAGATCGTCCCAAAAACTGGTTAGATTGAACGGAAAAAAAAAACCACCTTGAAAAACGTGTAAAAGATGAGTAGGTGTTGTGTCCAGTTTTTTTTTTCAAATACTTGATATCTTAGGTATGAATACTTGATGAGTTATATATGAATACTTGATATCTTAGGTATTCATACTTTTCATTTTGTATGTGAATTAATTTAATCAATGAATGTAGCACTAGTAGTGTGATCCACGTGACTTTTTGATTATGGTCCCCAATGCAGTCTGACAGTTACTGGCCCCGAAAAGTAATGGTCCCCAGTTGAATTTTAGTGATGAATACTTCACTGAGTAGGTATGAATACTTCATTGGGTAGGTATGAATACTTCATTCATTAGGTATGAATATTTTCAATTTTTTTTTTTTTGTCTGACAGTTGAATGGATGTCTGACAATTGTACTTTGACCGTTAGTTAGTGGGGGATGTTTAGGGGACTGAATTGGGAGGACTGTTAGTCGATTCCAATAAAATATTTGAGATCCCACAAAGACATTTAGGACCTATTCGGCAGGGATTGAGATCCGGTGCTCTTCAAATCCCTCCTCTTCCCCTGCTATCCCCTCTATCTCTCTCCTCTTTCTCTCTCTACTCTCTCTCTCCTTTTCCTTTGAAGAGACAGACAGACACAAAATTGAAGAGCACCCGCTACTATTCTAGCTACTATTCTTCTTAGAATAGTAGCAGAGTCGACCCATTCGGCAATGGATTCGAGCCCGACGAGATTGTAATCCCGTTTGTATGTTCGACAGGTTTATAATTTTTCCCCTTATTTTCCCACGGATAATGCAATATAATTCTTTTGAATAAAAAATTCGAACTCTGACCCAATTAATTTTTTTCTCAATCTCTCTCCTCTTTCTACTTTCTCTATTGTCACCACTCTATCCACAAAAATCATTTTCTTGAAAACACTCTCCTTCTTTCTCCCACTTTACTCATGTGGGATCTAGTACCCTATTTAAACAATTCACGTGGGACTAACCGTCCGGACTGATCCGGACATGGACAATTTTTTTTTTTTTTTTTTACAAATTTGGTCGAATGAGATGAGAAATTTAATTATAAATTTTCTTTTACAATTTGGACTAACCTCGGCATCGGTCTGATTATTCTTTTAAATTAAAATACGTAGTTTTAAAATAAATTAAAATTTTCACAACTAATCTCACGGTACAACCGAATATTAATTTCAGTACATTCTCATATTCAATCTGAATGTCCTCCCTGATGAACGGTTCGGATCGGTTCAAATTGGGGTTCTCATTCTCGTCAAAATCTCATCTCGCGTAATTCAATGACAAATGAACATGTTCTTATTAATAAAATTGAAGGAGTAGTATTTTGTTGGTTGTTTTAAAAAAATAAAGTATTTCATAAAATTGTCCAAAATAATTCAACTACCAATAAAAAATATAATATAAGATTTATGAAACCTATTACATACACATTTATGTATAATGTAAATCAAGAGCAGTTGACTTTTATATGCTTTTAGAGTATTTATACGTACAGTAAAAATAAACGCAGTTAGTTTTTAACAATATCAAATCTCGCTATTGTTAATAAAATAATGAGAAGACATGTTCTTTTATATATATATATATATAGATGGGCTATTGTACTTCGCGAAGTAAAATCCCCGTTTACTTCACGCTCATATTTTCATTTTGAAAATCCAAACAACCGATCCAAACCGCTCAACATGTTCTAAATATTGAAATGTGCTTAGAGACTAAATTTTACATTTTTTGGAATTTTTTTACTATTTATTAAGCCACTTTGAAAATCGCTGATCTGGTGGTCCAGAAAATTTTACTGTTTTTACTGTTCACAGTGGATCAGTGATTTTCAAAGTGGCTTAATAAATAGTAAAAAAATTCCAAACAATATAAAATTTAGTCTCCAAGCACATTTCAATATTTATAACATGTTGAACGGTTCGGATCGGTTGTTTGGATTTTCAAAATGAAAATATGAGCGTGAAGTAAACGGGGGTTTTACTTCGCGAAGTACAATAGCCCATCTATATATATATATATATATATATATATATATATATATATATATATATATCTGTGTGTATGAGGACGGATCAAGTTATAACAACCATTTTTTTCATTTTCAAAGTCCAAATCGTCGATCCAAACCGTTCAACATGATTATCTAAATAAAATGTGCTTGCAGATCAAAATTTACATTTTTTTTTATTTTTTTACTATTTATTAAGATGGGTACAAAATTCAATGGTCTGAATATGACTATTTTTTGTAAAATACTTAATAAATAGTAAAAAAATTCAAAAAATGTAAAAATATGATCTGCAAGCACATTTTATTGTGGAGATAATGTTGAACGGTATGGATCGACGATTTGGACTTTGAAAATGAAAAAAATAGTTGTTGTAACTTGATCTCTCCTATATATATATATCTATATATATATATTTATATATATATAGGATTTTGCTAATATGCTACGCATAGCATAGAGCCCCTCCGTGCTACGGCTCACTTTTTGAGTTTTCAAAATCCTAACGGTCGATCCGAACCGTTCAACATGATCTCCATATGAATATGTACTTGCAAACCAAATTTTACATTTTTTAGAATTTTTTTACTATTTATTAAGCCACTTTGAAAATCGCTGATCCAATGGTCCAGAAAAGTTTACTGTTGTGTACAAATTAGTGTTTTTTCAAAGTGGCTTAATAAATAGTAAAAAAATTCTAAAAAATGTAAAATTTGGTTTGCAAGTACATATTCATATGGAGATCATGTTGAACGGTTCGGATCGACCGTTAGGATTTTGAAAACTTAAAAAGTGAGCCGTAGCACGAAGGGGCTCTATGCTACGCGTAGCACCGTAGCACTGTCCTATATATATATAGAGAGATGGGCTATTGTACTTCGCGAAGTAAAACCCCCGTTTACTTCACGCTCATATTTTCATTTTGAAAATCCAAATAACCGATCCGAACCGTTCAACATGTTCTAAATATTGAAATGTGCATGGAGACTAAATTTTACATTTTTTGGAATTTTTTTACTATTTATTAAGCCACTTTGAAAGTTTCTGATCTGGTGGTCCAGAAAATTTTACTGTTTTTTACTGTTCGCCGTCGGATCAGCGATTTTCAAAGTGGCTTAATAAATAGTAAAAAAATTCCAAAAAATATAAAATTTGGTCTCCAAGCACATTTCAATGTTTAGAACATGTTGAACGGTTCGGATCGGTTGTTAGGATTTTCAAAATCCAAAAAGTAACCCGAAGTAAACGGGGTGGTTACTTTGCAAAGCACCGTAGCCTTACTCTATATATATATATATATATATATATAGAGTGGCTAAGGTCAAAGTGGTATGACCAAGGCCTTGGTGCTACCAATTAGTTTTTGCAATTTTAAAGTTCAAATAGTCGATTCAAACCGTTAGATGTTCAATCTATATTAAAATATGCTTGGAGACCAAATTTTACATTTTTTGGAATTTTTTTACTATTTTTTATGCCACTTTGAAAATGGCAGATTCGGGTGAACAGTAAAAACAGTGCAACCAAATTCTGGACCATGTGATCAGCAATTTTCAAAGTGGCTTAAAAAATAGTAAAAAAATTCCAAAAAATGTAAAATTTGGTCTCCAAGCAGATTTCAATATAGAGATCACATCTAACGGTTTAGATCGACCGTTTGGACTTTGAAAATTCAAAAACGACTTGGTAGCACCAAAGGCCTTGGTCATACCACTTTGATCTTAGCCACTCTCTATATATATATATAGTGCTTGGCTATTATGCTTATAACTCATTTTTGCGTTTCCAATGTTCAAATGGTCGATCTGACCGTTCATCTTGTTCTCCATATTAATATGTGCTTGGAGACCAAATTTTACATTTTTCTGAATTTTTTTACTATTTATTAAGCCACTTTGAAAATTGCTGATCATATGGTCCAGAATTTTGTGGCACTGTTTTTACTGTTCACCCGGATCAGCAATTTTCAAAGTGGCTTAATAAATAGTAAAAAAATTCAGAAAAATGTAAAATTTGACTCCAAGCACATATTAATATGGAGAACAAGATGAACGGTCGGATCGACCATTTGAACATTGGAAACGCAAAAATGAGTTATAAGCATATGTGGGCATATGCTTATATAAGCATAGTAGCCAGCCCCTATATATATATGTATATGTATATATATATATATGTATATATATATGTATGTATGTATGTATGTATGTATGTATGTATGTGTGTGTGTACACATATACATATATATATATGACAGTTCTACGGTGCTATGCATAGCATAGAGGTCTCCGTGTTACGGCTCATTTTTGAGTTTTCAAAATCCTAACGGTCGATCTGAACCGTTCAACATGATCTCCATATGAATATGTACTTGCAAACCAAATTTTACATTTTTTAGAATTTTTTTACTATTTATTAAGCCACTTTGAAAAAACAGTAATTTGTACACAACAGTAAAATCTTCTGGACAATTGGATCAGCAATTTTCAAAGTGGCTTAATAAATAGTAAAAAAATTCTAAAAAATATAAAATTTGGTTTGCAACTACATATTCATACGGAGATCATGTTGAATGGTTCGGATCGACCATTATGATTTTGAAAACTCAAAAATTGAACCGTAGCACGAAGGGGCTCTATGCTACGCGTAGCATATTAGCCAGATTCTATATATGTGTGTGTGTGTGTGTACACACATATACATATATATATGTGTGTGTACATATATATGTGTATATATATACACATATGTACATATGTGTGTGTGTGTGTGTGTATAGAGATGGGCTATTGTACTTCGCGAAGTAAAACCCCCGTTTACTTCACGCTCATATTTTCATTTTGAAAATTCAAACAACCGATCCGAATCGTTCAACATGTTCTAAATATTGAAATGTGCTTGGAGACTAAATTTTACATTTTTTGGAATTTTTTTACTATTTATAAAGCCACTTTGAAAATCGTTGATCCACTGTGAACAGTAAAAAACAGTAAAATTTTCTGGACCACCGGATCAGCTATTTTCAAAGTGGCTTAATAAATAGTAAAAAAATTCCAAAAAATGTAAAATTTAGTCTCCAAGCACATTTCAATTTTAGAACATGTTGAACGGTTCGGATCGATTGTTTGGATTTTCAAAATGGCAAAATATGGTCCGAAGTAAACGGAGGTTTTACTTCGCGAAGTACAATAGCCCATCTCTGTATATATATATACATATGTACATATGTGTGTGTGTGTATATATATACATATGTACATATGTGTGTGTATATATATACATATGTACATATGTGTGTGTATATATTTGACCTCCATGTGCACCTAAAAAATAACAAACACAGTCAATGACATGATTGTGAAACTTCTAAAGTCATAATCAACATGTTGCTCATATAATTGATAGAAATTTGGTAAGCATAAAAATTTAGTGCTAAAAAATATATATAAAAAAAAGTAAGCATTAAAAAATAATAAAATTGATAGGTATTAATTGTAAATTTAAGGATAAAAACTAAAAAGAAACAAAATAAATGTTGATAAGATTGGTAAAGCTCTCCAATATTCATTATTAATTACGGTATTTGATTAATTTTATTTAGTTTTTCATGTCAGATCATGCAAGTTACTGATCCCAAGTAATTTTTATTGTGTCATTGTCTTTCCTTGAGATGTTTCGAATAATTCTTTTAGGAAAAAAAAAAAAATTGTACGCAAACACCTTTACTTTGAAATTCGCTTTTATTTTTCTTTTATAGAAGAAAGAACTGCAAATGAATTTATTAAAGACCCAATTATAACCGGACCCAATACCTCGATGCTAAAAAAATCAAATTATTCTTATAAAAGAATTCTAACCCCGAAGTCCCGAATTTTTTTTTTTTTCCAAACTGGCCGTAGACTTCGGACCGTCCGATCTACTCTGACTCGGATTTTTTAGTTTCTTTTTTTGCCACTGTCCGTGGGCATTCTAATCCGAACTCGGATATCTCAAAGTAACTCAAATTTTGAGTTTGCATCCAGACCGTCCGATTTATTCTGACACGAATATTAAAGGATCCGTGTGTATTCTATTATGGATCGGATTATGATCAGATGGTCCGATTCCAATTCAATTGAGTTACTTTAGGGAATTCGGATCTGAATCTATCTTAGAATTCGGATCCCGAAAAAAAATCTAATTTTTGAGTTTGAATCCGGACCGTTCGATCTATTTTGATACAAATATTAAAGAAGCTGCAGACATTTCATCTCGAACCGAATTAACAAAAATTCTGACGATCCGGATCTAAACTCAAAATATGGGTTACTTTTCTTAGGGGATCCGGACTAGAGTGGAAAAAACATGTCGTACCGTGCCGTGCCGTAACTAACACACCGTGATTTTGGTCTCATGCCGTGCCATGTCGTCATCAAATTAATTTTGCACGTGCTGTGCCGTGACCAAAATGTCAAGGGGTGGTCACGACACGTGAATAGTTACACCACAACGTAACCATTTAATTATAATTTAGATTAAGTTATTCAAGATTCACTATTTTAACAAGATTTAACGATCCTAATTACATGTGATTCGCGTGACTACGTACCGTGTCGTAGCAAATTTTCTAAAAATGATCACAGCACGCAAATAATCACAACACAAAACAAACGAGTCACGATACGTAACTAACACCCATATCATATTGTTCCATACCGCAAGATGGTAACATTTCTAAACCGAACCGAGTCCGAGTCTGCCGTGCCATTTTTTCCACTCTAATCCGAACCCTGATAACCCTCTTACGGCAACAATTTTTTAAGTTAGGGGATCGCTACTTTATTTGAGAAGAGAGGCTGATTGACTCATTGACATAAGAACGATATTTTAACAAATCAGTTTTAACTTTATACAGCTCACAAATAATATGAAATTCTGTTTCGATTCTATAGGCCGTGCGCCGTAGAAAGCCAAATATTCTCTGTTAAAAGCTTTACCCCGCCCAGTGCACGCTTGGCAAGAAGGATCCAGACAATTAATTGGTCAATTGGAAAGGCAGGGAGACCCGGCTTCGTTCTCTTCTCCTCCAAATTGACGAAGCATACTTCACGCTACCCAAATCTCTCTTCTCCACCTTTTTAAAGAATCCGTAAAATATCACATCTCAAATCACTCACAAACAAACCATACGGCGTGTCTCTTCCGATTCAAGCGTTGTTCGCCCAAAACTCGCCCCAGTTGGTTTATAATTCGCCCAATGATCAAATCGTGGGGTATTGATAGATTTTCCAAACCATGGTAGCAACAATGAGCCATTGCTTGCTTTGCTATGGTATACGATCGTAATTTGAGGTAAGGTACTTCACAAATAAACAATAGGGGGGATTGGGCCCCGTGGCCACCCCCTCGCTCTGTCTCTGGGTTTTCGACATTTAGACACTATGAAAATGTTAGAATTAGGGTTTCTCTATCAGCATCTCAGCTCCTATGCAACGCCTGTGTGGGCAACCCTGGTTTCCGGATTCTTTGTGGCCATATCACTGTGTCTTTCCACGTATCTCATTTTTGAGCACCTCTCTGCTTACAACAATCCTGAGGTTTGATTTTTTTTTTTCCTTTTCCTTTCCAATATTAATACTTACATTAATGATTGATTATCGTACCGGTTGATTTGTCCAGTTTTTTAAGTAAAGTATTTCAATATTAAACTCTGGAACTGTACCAATAAAACCTGGTAACTCATTGGAAAGTCGTGAAAGAGGCAGTTATATCCTGTACAGTTAGGTATGTAAGTCACACCATGCCGTGCCGTGCTGTGACTGTGACTAAATTGGGATGGATGGTCACGGCATGTTAGTCACGCTGTGACCAAGGCAGGTTGTGACCGCAAGTGCCCTGGGCAATGGTCACGTTTGATCATGTTTAAATCATGTGTGACTTGCGTGACCGTGTGCTGCGACGTGACCAGACCAGATTGCGTGTCTTGCCGTGCTGTGCCAATTTTCCGAAGGATGATCATGTCACGCGAATGATCGCGGCATGGGACACACAAGTCACAGCACATGTACCGTGCTGTGCTGTGCCATATCCGGCCACGGCGTGACTTTTCTACATCCCTACCTGTACTTGATGTTATCTGTCATGGCTAGTACAGTATTGTGTCTCTCTGCTGCAATCCTTGCAATCAGCTTAAGCTTTCATACTGTTTTTATTTATTTTTCCTTTTGTGGGTCATTTTCAGGAGCAAAAATTCCTTCTTGGCGTTATCTTGATGGTCCCATGCTATGCTATTGAGTCGGTAAGGTTTATAATTTTTCTGATTTTTTATATTTGTAAAGTTAGTATTCAATGCATAATTTTGGTCTCTTGTTATTTAATACATGAATATATGATGTAGCTGACATGAGCTTAAGATTATCAAAAGATTACATAAGCTTAATCGTAAGAGCCATCAGATTGGCTTCAAATGCCATATTTGAATCATTTATCAACAATTGAGTTCAATTTTAATTTTCCTTTATTTCGTTACAAGATAAGAGTTAGAAAACATTATTTTTAGTGCATTCATTTATCAACAGTTTAAAAAAAAGAAAAAAAGTTGGAATATAAGACTTAGCTCATGAAGTAGATCAAGATCAACCTTTTGAATTCCTCATTTGAAGCTCTTACTGTTATATTTGATACATAACAATTTGATATAAACTAGGGGGAAGACAGAATACAAATAAATACCATGTTTTATTGGTTGTTATGTTGATGTGTTTAACTTTATATCTGTTCTTGTTTGTTCAAGTTTATATCATTGGTGAACCCTAATGCTAGTGTTGACTGTGGGATTCTACGAGAAGGTTATGAAGCCTTTGCTATGTATTGTTTCGGTCGGTACCTCACTGCTTGCTTAGGTACGTACCATAAGAATTTCTTTCGAAAAGAACCCCTTTTTTTGTGTTCCATCGTGATGGTTGTTTAATATTGATACAGGTGGAGAGGAGCAAACAATTGAGTTTCTAAAGAGGGAAGGTGCCTATGCTGACAGAGCACCTCTCTTGGAACCGTCAGAACATCAAAGGGGAATCATACACCACCACTTCCCGGTCAATTATATTTTGAAGCCCTGGAAATTAGGTGAATGGTTTTATCTTCAGATTAAAATCGGCATTTATCAATATGTAAGTGTACTAATCATTTGGTCTTATTTTATGTATGACCCTAACAGAAGTATTCCTTGAAAAATAGCAAGAACTACATATAAGCCCTTATTATGTGTTGACATTTTCTAGTATAGGTAAAGTTGTCACTACTGTTTATTGTTCATTTGCTATAATTTGCAGGTGATAATAAAAACTCTGACAGCTACTTCATCTGTTATTCTAGAAGCTTTTAATTCGTATTGTGACGGTCAGTTCAAATGGAACTGCGGGTATTAAATATTTTCTTATTTTTAAATTACAATGTGTGTATGGCTTATCTCAACTGAAGTTAATTTGTTGTATCAAATTTGGACAGATATCCTTATATGACGGTTGTACTTAACTTTAGCCAATACTGGGCACTATACTGTTTAGTACATTTCTACACGGCCACAAAAGATGAGCTAGCACAAATGAAGCCGTTGTACAAATTTCTAATGTTCAAGTCAATTGTGTTTCTGACTTGGTGGCAAGGCGTGATAATTGCTATCATGTATGCTTTGGGGCTATTAAGGAGCCCCATTGCTCAAGAATTTGAATTCAAAACAACAATTCAGGACTTCATTATTTGCATAGAGGTACTTCCCATTACAGTTTTTCTGGTTTAATACTCATTAGTATTTTTATTTACCAGTCTCAATGTTCTTTCCCTATCTTGTAAATGCGCAGTTTGCAAGTTTTTATTACTTCAAAGTTAAATAAATACATTTAGCATACTTGCAAGTAACCACAATGAGTGTAATAATCCAAAAGTTTGAACTAGCTGAATTAATGTTGTACCAGCACTGAAAATAATAATAACCAAAGATTTTAACAAGATGATGTGTTTTGCTCCAGTACAGATGGGCCTCGCATCAGTGGCCCACCTCTATGTTTTCCCAGCAAAGACATATGAGCAGGTTGCAAATCTCAAGTTGAGAAATGTCTCTGTGCTTGGAGACTATGCCTCTGTTGACTGTCCCGTGGATCCAGAGGAGGTGAGGGACAGCACCCGACCCGCTAAGCCGAAGCACCCACAGCCAGAACTTGAAGAGAGATATGCTACCAGTGTCAAATCCAGTATCTGGGATTTCCTTTTTGGCGGGGGCCAATATGTGAGCTTTCTTTACTCGCGATTTTTTTTAGTTAGCATTTAAAAAAAAAAAAAATTCAAAGTTAGCATGACATCTTGAAAATCTCGGAACTTAGCAGGAATGCAGATCTAGTCTGCGCACCCCTAAGGGGCGCTGCGCAGACCTAATCTGTGCACCTCTTAATTGTTGCTCTGATCTAGTTAAACCCTAAACCCTTAGTGGTGCGCAGACTAGATTTATGCACCGTCAGGTGCCGTTGTATTTTTTTTACTTGTTTGAAACTATGATAATTCGACCACTATGCATACTAGATATTGACCCGTGCTATGGATTCATATCACTATATTTAAAGTTGAAACAGTCGATCCGAACCGTTAAACATGATCTCCATATGAAAATGTACCTGGAGACCAAATTTTACATTTTTTAGAATTTTTTTTTACTATTTTTTTAGATATGTAAAAAATCACTACTTTTGGATGGTTCAGAAGTTTTAGATCAAGTGATTTTGTACCTACCTAAAAAAGTAGTAAAAAATTCTAAAAAATGTAAAGCTTGGTCTGCAAGTACATTTTAATATGAAGATCACGTTGAACTGTTCAAATTGACTGTTTGGACTTTAAAAATAGAGATATGAATCCATAGCGCTGGCCGTTGTGTAATATGCATATTACCATAGCCTCACTCTTGTTTAAATACCCTTATTATTCCATACTGGTGATTCATCATCATAGTTTGGTAAAATCGATATTGTTTTAAATTGGTCATGCATTCTGATTATTCATTTTTGTCGTGGGGGTTTTAATTGTAATTGCAGGTGATAAAGGATTTGAAGTTCACAGTAAATCAGGCAGTGGAGCCAATGGAGAAAGGGATTTACAAGTTCAACGAAAAGATAGTTCGGTGGCGGAGCAAGGATGACAGTGACATGCCTGCAACTCCACCTGAGCTCCCGCCAATCCGCGGCATCGACGACCCCCTCCTCGGCGGTAGCACCAGCGACAGTGGTTTTCCCCGTGGGAAGCGCCATCGCCGCTTTGCCAGCTCGTCCGAACCAAATCAGTCTGCTGAATCACGAACCGAATGGTCTGAGGATGGGTTCCAGATCCAAGGTTCGAGATGGACCACCAGGAGAAATTAGTTACATTTTTTATTTTTGTAAAAAGGGGACTGGGGGGGGGGGTCTTTTATGTTGTGTTTGGTGCATCTGTTAGCGATAACTGTCAGTCGGGTTCTGTCCCGGTGAGTCCTGTCTTTGATATATTAATCCTGTGTTGCGCCTCCAGCTGGGTTTTATTTCCAGCGGCTTTTGATTGTACAGGTTTTTACTCTACCACATGTTGCTTCTATACATAAACTGGGATCAATGGAGAAAAGTGTCTTTTGGTGGTAATTTTGGTACATTACTGTGTTAATTGTGTCTGAATCAATTTAAAATTCAATTTGTTTCCGTGCATGTTTATATCTTTATTTGAATAAACGCAAGATGCGAGCACTAGATTCAATCGATTAAGAAAGCAATAAGTAAATGAAAATTGTTCATATATTATCTTCATGATACTAACATCCTTGTTATTAAAATTGAACCGACTCATAATATATTATTTACATTATTTGCGTACATAAGTTATATATTCGAGCTATAATTTTATCTGGTGGGATTTTGAAAGTATGTATATTGTTTGAGTGGTTGGAGTCGGTTCAAGATTATTACTAAAATTTTCTACTTTTGGCCATTTTGTTTATTATATTTTTAGTTGACCTCTAGGTCAAGAACTAATTAAAATCTATGGATACTTGAGTCATTAAGTTGAACATAATTCTATTAAACTGGAATCCAATGATGATATCAACAATAATAATAATAATAATAAATATTTCAATATTATATATCATGTCTCTAAATAATTTACTATAATTTATCACCTAGGGCTATCATGGACAGCATCAGAATGCAAACTCTCTGGTGCTGTTAGACATGACTTTCTAAAGTCTCCTTAAGACTAAAGGAGCTTCTTTAGCCGTTTAACTCTACCGAACATCGGTTAATTAGCACGGATTAAGATCACCTCTTTTAGTCTCTTTTTGTCCGGATCTTAATCTACCATTCCTTTAATTTCCTTAGCTATCACTCACGGATTAATACAATCGAACATCAATTCCTTAAGCCTCTTTAAGACTTAATTCTAATGCGAATTAAGAGGTGTTGCCGAACAGCCCATCTATGATGAACACGTATCCTCTGCATTAACTCAAAAGGGAATCTTTTGAGTTAATGCATCTCGGCCGTTTGATATTAAACAGAGCCAATCCGGCTATCTGATTTTAACAGAGGAGCTCTTCAATATTAATGCAGATCTAATTTGCATGGATCTTAAAGTGGATCGGATAGTCCAGATGCATTAACTAAAAAGATTCCCTTTTGAGTTAATGCAGAGGATACGAATTCATCTGTGATTGGGCCCAAGAATTGAAGGCCTGGACTGTCTTTTGACCCTGCTTAGGCGAGCCCAGTCAAACTTACAGGTGTTCTCAGCGGCATCCATAAAGAAATAAGAGAAACTTTGTGCCTGTGGAAACTATTCAACATTTCTTTTTTAGCAAGAGAATCTCAAAAGAACTATTCAACTTCTTTTTTACTGGAGATGAAACTTTTTTCTTACAAGAGAACTCTCAAAATTTCACAATCAATTAAAACACACTTTTTATCTTAGGAAAAGAAATAAGAACTGGCAATTTAAGAATATTTCATCGCAGTTTGTTTAAATTGGACGGGTTCTGTATCGTTTCAGCGTTCCTTTTTTTTTTTTATCAAATTCACTTTATGTACAATCGCAATTGCCAACATTCTGCTAAAAATATCAAAATGTGACAAAAAATCTGCACATAAAACAATTAGATATACAAAAATTCAGGTTTCTGATATTGTATTATTTTTCCAGAAAACGATGAAAAATCTATGTCAGTTCGGCGTTAAAAAAGAAAATTATAAAGAGAAACGTACAGCCAATTATAATTCCTCCTTTGTATTCTGAATTAAAAAATCAAATGGTTACAAGCTGATACTTAAAAATAAATTACTGGAATAAATATATAACAATGTTTAATAATATTTGTAAAAGTTTTATTGCAGGAATATAAATGTTTTTAACTTTTTATATATGGTACGCGCGCTATGTTAATAACATTTTTTTTGCTTTGAGAATCATGTTAATATTTAGTCAGTTCGGTTTACATTAATGATTCTATAATCAGACATAGGTGGAATTGCCTAGTAATATTTTTTAATAATGAGGAATCACTTTAATTAGAAATATGTTAATGTTTAGTCAGTTCGGATATATGATCCTAAAATCAAACATATGTGGAATTGACTAGTAATATTTTTGAATATCGAGTAGTTACGTTAATTAGAATCATGTTCATGATTCAAAAAAATGACATAGATTATTTTATATGTGTATAAGTTTATCCATACTAATTAGAATATATATATAGAGAGGTTGGCTACTCTACTTGCATAAGCATACGAGGACGTATGCTTATAAGTCATTTTTGTGTTTTCGAAGTTCAAATAGTCGATCTGAAGAGCTCAACATGTTCTCCATATTATAATATGTTTGGAGAACAAATTTTACATTTTTTGAATATTTTTGAATATTTTTTGGAATTTTTCAAAACAGTGTTTTAATATGACAAAAAAATCTTAAAAAATAAAATAAATCTGAAAAACATTGTTTTGAAATTTTTATAAAAAATAGTAAAAAATTACCAAAAAAATGTAAAATTTGGTCTCCCAGCACATTTTAATATGGAGAACATATTGAGCGTTTCAAATCGACTATTTGAACTTTCAAAACGTAAAAATGACTTATAAGCATATGCCCTCATATGCTTATATAAGTAGAGTAGCCAACCTATATATATATATAGGTTGGCTAATATCAAAACGTTTGTTCCTAGACCGTGGAACAAACACTTTGGTTTTTATATTTTTCAAAGTTGAAACAATCGATCCAAACCGTTCAATATTCAATCTATATTAAAATGTGCTTGGAGACCAAATTTTAGATTTTTTTTGAATGTTTTTACTATTTATTAAGTCAGTTTTAAAATCGTTGTTTGCAATGATTCAGAAATTTTTCACTGTTTATTAAATCAGTAATTTTAAAACTGACTTAATAAATAGTAAAAAAATTCAAAAAAAATCTAAAATTTGGTCTCCAAACACATTTTAATATAGATATCACATCTAACGGTTTGGATCAACCATTTGGACTTTGAAAATCAGAAAATCAATTAGTTGCACCACGGCTCCGAAACAAACGTTTTAATATTAGCCAAGCCCCCTCTCTCTCTCTCTCTCTATATATATATATATATAAAACAAGTTAAAATACACCATTAGTTCTCCAATTCTCCAATCATACTTCACATTATTTTCTCTGTTTTTAAAGTTTGAATTGTCGATCCAAACCGCTCAATATGATCTTCATATTAAAATGTGCTCTGAGATAAAATTTTATATTTTATGAAACTTTTTTACTATTGTTTTAAACAAGTACAAAATCACTGTTTTAGATGGTCCAAAATTTTCTGAAAAGTGTGATTTTGTCTCTATCTAAACAAATTCAAAAAAATATAAAATTTGGCCTCCAATTACATTTTAATCCGAAGATCATGTTAAGAGGTTTGGATCGAATATTTAGATTCAAAAACAGAGATAAAAATGTGCAACATGATTGGAGCACAAAGATGCATTTTAACCCTACTTGTATATTAAATATTTTGCATAATTATTTTTATTTTCAAATGATCGGAATAGAAGATAATTTGTCCGAACATAAAATATAAATTATACAACAAGTTGGAGTAGGCTAGAAATGAAACCCAACCATAATCAGAAACACATAGACTTCCTAGGAGGTCACCCCATCCTAGTACTACTTCTGTTCAATTCGTATAGGTTTCATTTTCATAAAGAGACTGTTTTTTTACCACTGACTCGTCAAGCCTATCAGGAACCTTCCACCTTTTTTCTAACTTGAGAGAGGCTATGTAACCAATTAAAAAAGATACAAAGGTACTTTACACTTTTACAAAGGTAATTATACGTTCTTATCCTCCTCGTGATTTTTTAATGTACATTTAAATTATCATTATATTTATCGGTTATGGGTACTCAGACACTAGTCATTAGTCATTACTTTTACTCTATTAAATTAATTTTTTAGTTTCTTAATAAACTTGATATATTTATCCACTATTTTTCTTTTATTTCGAGTTTGACCGCCAATAAGAGCGCGCCACAATTTCAATTTACATTCATCATATTTTTCAAAGCGTAGATTATGTAAAAATTTGCCATAAATCATAATAATTCGGTTCCGGACCGTCCGAATCAGAATTCGAATTAGTTCAGACTAATTCGGTTCAGATTCAAATTTACAGGACCTTTTCTAATATTCGTGTGAATTTGATCGAACGGTTCAAATCTGAACTCAAAATTTGAGTTACTTTACGGGATCCTTGCTTCAAATTCGGCCTCCTCAACTAATCTTGGAAACAATTTTTGGTACATCTGAAAAAATAATTTGCAAAGAGGTCAATTTTAGAATTGAATATGGATATGGATATTTTCACGAATTCGTAAACGGAGCGGATATTCGGATATATTCATAACTCATTATCTGAGCTCCGAATTTATTGTCGGATAGTTATGTCACAAATTTTACGTTGTATCTAAATTTCTTATCTCTAAGTTTATACACATTTTATTTAAATTATCAAGAACATATCTAAAATTTAAAATTTTATTTTGACAACTACTGAGTTGGTTTTAATAGCTGTCAAATTGTACATATATGAATTTTCATATTTAATTAATTTGTATTTTTATCTTAAAGTTCATATAACTCAATTATCCGATAATTATCTGCTCCGTAATCATATTCAAATTCGTATTCGTGGATAACCAATCCGCTTCGTACATATCCGTATCTGATTAAGACGGATTTAGTTTTGAGTTTCGATATCCGTTTACTATCCGTATCAGTATTCATATCCACTCATTGAAAGGTAGATACAGATTTGATATCAGCATTATCCGCTCCTAATTCGTTGCATATACATTTCTATGTCCCTAGAATCAATTTATTTGAAAAAAAAAAGTATAATCTGAACTGAAACGAGAATAGTCATCCAAATTGAATTGATCACAGAAACCCTCAAAATTGAGCGATGAAAATTAAAATATATAAATTATAACTCAGTGACCTGTCATGAAATGAGTCTGGATCCTCTGAAGTTGCTCAAAAATTTTAGTTTGAATTTGGACCGTTTGATCAGAATCCGGAATTCGGATCAGTTCGATTCGAAGGGAAATGCACGGACCCTTCAATATTTGTGTCAAAGTAGATCGGACGGTCCGGATTCAAATTCAAAATTTAAGGTACATTAGGTAATATAAATTCCCATGAAATTACCAGCAAAATATAATATAGTTTGGCTGAAATAATAATTAAATCAGGAGATTTTCATGCCGTTAATCGATAATTAGATCTTTATATCTTTATAATCGACAATCAATATGTACATGCCAATTCATTATTTAATAGCCGGCTCCAACGTGTCATTTTTCTCACTCTAGCTATCGACCTATCACACCTTGTTACAGAACCAGTCACACCTTGTTACAGAACCAGCCCAGATGGACATTGCCTCTACCGTTAATTTAAATAGCCCCATTTTTAATTTAGCGTTCTATATATCCAATTATTTTGGTTACTTATGCTTCAGACTACAGTTTGTGAAATGACAGTGCTAATAATTCGGACTAGCGACTTTTCTGAATTACTATTTTATATTTGAATGTGTTTGGATTAACAAATAAGGACTATTCTTTGTTTGTCTTTTGTGGATTAGAACTATTTCACTAACTCAATCAAAAGTTAGCGACTATTCTTAATTTTTAAGTAAGCTCATTATTCAAAAGTAAAAGTTCGAATCACATATAATATCGCCTAGCCATTAAATCTTTATGTGGTAAAAATTGAATCTGGCTACGCTACTTAAATAAGCATATCATGACATATGCTTATAAGTCATATATTCATTTTTCAAAATTCAAACGGTTGATCAGAACCGTTTAACATGATCTTCATATTAAAATGTGTTGGAGATCAAATTTTTCATTTTTTTTTTGGAAATTTTTACTATTTTTTTAAAAAAAATTTAAAATGAAGATTTAGAAAAATGTATCAAAATTAACTAAAAAATCTTTATTTTGTAAACGCTTGACTTTATAATAAATAAATTTTAAATTTTGTAATTGCTCTTCAAATTTCACATAACGCATAATAATTAGGATAATTGTAACGTACAACCGGTTATTATATATCCAATTTTTACGGTGCATAAATTAAAAAAATATATTATTTAAATTAAAAAATACATGTTTTCAGGTATTTAGACATCACGTGTATTGAATCTGAGTCAATTTGAAATTCAATAAAAATTCATTAAAATTTTAAAATTATTTGATTAAAGCTGCATTTTTTAAATTTAACAAATAATTAAAAACAAATCTATATTTTTCTTTTTATTAAAAAATATTTATCAAATATATGTAGCACAAGAATTAAATTTACCGAAATTTAAGCTACAATTACCAGGAGCAAAGAAACCCCAGGCTACGAGGGAACACATTTCCCATGACCATGAGCAAATACCAGTGAATCTCAATTTTGTTAAGGTACAAATACCAGTGTGTATTGACAGAAATAAACTAGGAATAGTAAATTATTGGCCTTGAAGAAATATATTTAGGATGAGTTCAGCAACTATGTCATTGGTGACATTTTAGCTTAAGTATTATTGGTCTTCAAAATTTATCGGATAGATTTAATTTAAATGATAATTTTAAATTGTTCAAATCAATTTACTTCATGAGTATTGGAGTTGTGAAATAAATTTTGCATGTAGACGATAACTTTAAACTGTCCAAAACTTATTAGATATACTTCGTACTAAATGAATCTAAAAATTTATAAATTTTATATGTAAAAATATCACTCGTAAAATAGTTTGGTTTAAATAATTTAAATTTATTATTTGAAATCTATCTAATATATATTAGAGCTGGTGACATTTAGATTGAAACATCATCGATAGCACAGTAGTCAAATTCATTTATGATGATATAATTTTTGACTGAAAACATATTTATAGTAATGTACTGGTACTTTCAGAATTAAAACTAGCCATATGAAATGCATGCACCGCGTGCTTCCCCATCGACAAAAATGGTCAGCATATATACAAATATGAACTTGAAGTTTTTGTTTTGCGGAGCCACAATAAATGAAATCAATTGACTTCATTCATTTCAAAATTTTGATACTTAAACACAATTTTACTTTATAATTTAGACTAAATGCAATGAACACTATAAAATTGATCCTCATAATTTTTTATGAAAATTTTATATGATCAATTTCATATATAAATTTTGAAGTTTGACCTTCATAACTTGAAAGTCTGCTTTCCTTCTGATATATTGTTATTATTCTATTGGTACATGAAGTTTATTGAACTATATCTGAAGCAAAAGGACAATATATCTCTGTGTGAATTTGGTAGACTAATCCCGTTTTTTTACTTAAAAAAAGTTTGTATTTAACCTTACATTAAATAGCATTTGATTGTTTGACTCACAAGCAAAAGACAGCATAGTTAGCCAATTGACACAAACAGTTTTACTAATTACCATCCCATGTTAGATCTCATATGGAATCTTCAAAATTTTAATGTTATTATACATCGTTATTAAAGTTTGTTGTACTACATTTGAAGCAAAGGACAAACAAATGTGTGTACTTGCTATTAAAAAACAAAAAAAATATGTACATATGTGACCATTAACTAACAAGCAAAGGACAATTATCTGCAAATCCAATATATACTAATACTTGCCTCGATTAGCTAATTGATCAATTAGATTAAATCACCATCACGTGTCAGATCTCAAATTGGAATCTTCAATTGTTTTTGTTTGTGCAAAATAGTTCTCACTGCAGATTGCATTATAAATGCTCTTCAAGTTCTTAAGAGCACTTCCAACGCCTTGTAAATGGAATTGCAAATAGAGGAGGGATCCACTTACAACAAAGTTACAACATTTATTTTTTTCATTTTCAAAGTTTAAATCGTCGATCCAACCGTTCAACATGATCTCCACAATAAAATGTGCTTGCAGATCAAATTTTACATTTTTTTGAATTTTTTTACTATTTATTAAGTATTTTACGAAAAATAGTCATATTCGGACCATTGAATTTTGTACCCATCTTAATAAATAGTAAAAAAATTCAAAAAAATGTAAAATTTGATCTGCAAGTACATTTTATTTAGATAATCATGTTGAACGGTTTGGATCGACGATTTGGACTTTGAAAATGAAAAAAATGAATGTTGTAACTTTGTTGTAACTCAAATTTGTTGTAAGTGGATCCCTCCTCTTGCAAATATCGACGTGGCTCCAACGTGACTCTTTCATAATTACTTTATAATGTTCAAACAGCCGATCAACATTGCTCAATCTGATCTTATCATTTTTTTTTATCAAACAACAACCATCTTCTTTGTATTAAAAAAAATAAAAATAAATTTAAAAATGAAAAGTTTAGTTTTTAACAAGATTTTGATATACAAATCACAATAAGCAACTTAGATCGAGATTGAAGGTAAGGGCGAAATTTTTATTTATATCATTTCAAAAATAAAAAATAAACCAAAACACTTCAAATTATGGGAAATTTCACGTCTACCAGGGCCTCCAAACCAATATGCGGCTTCTTTCTTGGAGAGTCGCAGATTGGTTTGGAGGCCCCTCAAAAAACCTAAATATATTTAATATTACAGTGTATTCTGGGAGGCTGTCAAGCCAATATATGGCCTCTAAGAATGGGGCAGCATATTGGCTTGGCGGCCCGAATAGATGTGAAATTCTCCCACAATCAGAGTATTTTGATTTTTGATTTTATTTTTTTATTTGGTATAAATAAAAATTTCGGAGGTAAGGGGGAGTGGGAGGGGGGTCGTTTATTCGGGTTGAAAATTTGGATATGGATACATGAGTTGTCAAGATTTTTGAAAGGTTTATTGTGACAAACTAGAGTGAGCCTATGGTGCTATGCATAGCACGGATGGCTAGTGTACTACGGCTCAATATGGTACTTTTTAAAATTCTAACGGTCGATCCAACCGTTCAATGTGATAACCATATGAATATGTACTTGCAAACTAAATTTTATATTTTTTCGAATTTTTTTAGATAGGTAGAAAAATCAGTGTTTTCTGAAAATTCTGGACCATCAAAATTTTACCTATCTAAAAAAATAGTAAAAAAATTCGAAAAAATATAAAATTTAGTTTGCAAGTACATATTCATATGATTATCACATTGAACGGTTCGATCGACCGTTAGAATTTTAAAAAGTACCATATTGAACCGTAGTACACTAGCTATTCTTGTTATGCACAGCACCATAGGCTCACTCGACAAACTAAATTGAGATGACTAAAAGAAAAAGACGAGAAAAAATAGGAGCTTGGAATGAAGTGACAGGAGTTGTTATTCTTTCCTTTTCCAATCAACTTCATATTCAATACGACAAATACCGCTTGCATGGTTTAGACTTTTGTTAGGTATCAATCTTCCTTTCTTTTCTGATTTTCTAAGTACCTTTCAATGTTTTTGTCCATATTACTACTCGTACTTTTTGAAATTTTCTATTATGATATTTTCCACACCGTCATTTTAAATAATATCCATTATTAATTATAAAATAATAATAATGCCCACCTTAGCTTGATTTTTTTTTAAATGTCCAAACCGACCATTTAGCTGGGTTTTTCGGGTCTAATGGACATTATTATTTTTGTTGTTTCATACCCTATAAATATTCATTTCTCTCTCTCTCTCTCCTCTCTCACAACTCACTCAACTCACAGAAGAGAAAGAGAGAAAGCGAAAGCGAAATCTGAGGTGATTTGAGGCGATTTCGGAGGTGATTATTAGGTAACTTTTTTTTTAATTAATTTTTTTTTAATTTTTTTATTTTATTTTAATTTTTTTCAGCAACCTATACATTTAAATTAACAACCTGACAATTATTTACCATTTACCAAAATGTAGTTTGTTGGTCATGGGTATGATTTCATTACACTGCGGTAGGAAGTTTCTTACAAATACATATGAGGTTTATTACTCCAAAGAGTCAGTTAATTCATTCATGGTTCCGATGATATCTCATTTCAAAGTGACTTGAAAACCATGATTTACGAATGCACCGGTTATAACCCAGAAAGACGGAACTTAGAATTGGCAACCCTAGTAAATGATGGAACGCCCCCGACCTATACCAGAGTGACGATACTAAGTGATGCTGCATGGAGAGGCCTGTACGGGCGGTTAAAGGCCACTGAAGATTTTGTAATAGAAATGTACGTCAAAAGAGTTCCGATAGAGTCAGGGGTTGAAAATTCTGGCCAAAATTCAATTGCGCCAAATTATACAACATAACCAGAACCATACACTCTCATGGTTCCTTTATTGGTTGGGAGAGTGGATAGATTTGCTATTTTTTAAAATTTAAAAAAAAAGAGAGGACATATTTGCTATTTTTTATTTTTGTGAGGGTATTAATAAAAATCTCGGTTAACCTAAATTATTAATTATTTGGAGGACACTGCCAATAATAGAAAAACAACCAACTCACTTTAATTTCGTACCTAAAAGCTAACGCAAAAAGAATGCGATAGTGACAGACACACAAAAGTTAGTTTTAATTTATACGAAGTAGTTCAAGATTATATTTCTTTCAAAAGCAAGCACACGGGACTGAAAAAATCTAAGAGAGCGAATGGGGTTCGATGAGCATCAAACGATTCAGCCTGATATTTAATCTGAACCGTTCGATTACTGTAAAAATTTGTGCATATATTAACCGAGCGGTTTATTAAGGCAGTCTATTAGCTGATTTTTTTTACCATCTTCCAAAAAAAACAAGAATCACTTTTTTTTTTGGAAAAATTCATTTTTTTGTTGTTGCGCATATTATATATGTGGACATGGTAATCATGGGTTTTTTCCGAAAAAAAATGGCCACTGTTTTTTTAGGAATGATGGTTAAAACAAAAAACTGCTTGTGTAGTTTTTACACAGTCTGTTCCAAGTCAGAATAAAAGAGGAGGGTTGTGATAGGCGTGGAGCCAACGATAGACTAATAATCGAAAAGCAGCCATTATCTCATGAAATGAAACCCATATTTCACATTAAAATTCGCCTTCTCTATAATAAATTTAATTATTCTTTATATTAGAGGGAGATTTTATTACAAATGAAAGCACCAACCGCAATACCACACCAGGTTAAAAAATTGAAAATTATAAAAATCAATAAAATTATAATTAATTGTAGCAACCCAATATTATTAGAAGATGAAAACAGAAGGATTCAGTTCTTTCTAGAATTTTGGTCCTCTTTTTCTTCTGCCTCCTCTTAATTACAAGTCACCTCCAAGACTCCAACCTCTTAAATATTTTTTGTCTTTATTACTTAAATATTTTAAGAAGCATTTTTATTACACAAAATTTTACTGTTATAAAATTTCACAACCTCTTTTTATAATTAGTTTAAAATTTCAATTATAATTTACTTCAAATTATTGATTTTGTTCTTTTCAACAAAAGATCTATCCAATCCATGTAAATTTCAATGCCCAACCCAAACCGTTCAAAGAATAAAAAAAAAAATGAATCTAGTTAATTGTGGTAGATTAATTTAAGACATTTTTTAACCTCTTGATCAAGCATGAATTATGTTCCGATAATTATAAATTTTTCCGTAAAAATGAACAACATCAATAGTTCAAATTTGACTTGCTTTCAAATTTTGAAATATAAATGCAAGAAAGATTGTGGCATTTTGTGTTAGCAGAATATTATTGATATAAAGTTTTACAAGTTTTATTATTTTTTATGATTATTTTCTTCTAATCACTTTAACTAGGTCAAAGCGTTTTGATCAATTTTGTAACATGGTTTTAAAAAAGAAAACAAATATTAAATCCAACTTAATGATCTGTTACACTAAATTTACACGCTTTGACCAGGTCGAATAAATTTGGTCCATTCGATCCGCATCAAAATTTATATGTTTGTTTAAATTTACGGAACAGATTCTATTAGGTACTCACACAAATTTTAAAACAGATAAAAAAAATTTCAATCAAATATAAGACCGAATTTGATTGATGTTCATTAGACACCTCCGATTCCATGATTGAAACGGTTACAAGTTGATAACCTGATTTCTTAAACTAAGTGATTCCATAATCAGGAGTGGATTTAGGATTTTTGTCAGGAGCAAAAAAATATCGAATCGGATTTAAATCCATTAACTAATTGAGTACTTGATAAAAAATAATGTTTTAACTTATACTTTTAATGATTTGACTTGTTTTTTATGATGCTCTAACTTATAATTCTAATTACCAGTCAAAATTCAACAAATTTATTTCAATTTTAATTCTAAATTTAATCTGAATTACAAATCAAACATTCAGAAGGGGACAATTTTTTTTTAAAAAGAGACAAAATCAGTCAGGACCGATAGATCTCCACTAAAACTCAAAATTCAAAGAGACAGCTGCTCCGTCCGCCCTGTCCATAACATCTTTGGTATTATTCTTCCTCAATTGGTCATGTTACCTTTACCTTTTTAATCGATCAGTTAATTGAATAAATAATTGACCTATTATAGAGGCGTAGCGTGACAGAGAAGAAATAAAAAGATAATACTTCAGACTTTATATTCTCCGTAGACCTTTCCTACCTTTGTTTTTTTTTTTTTTGTTCTAAAAAGAAATTTTTTTATCTGTATATACTGGTGACCAATAACGAGGTGATTAATTTTTCCTCGAGGACATAATATCAATAATTATTTTTTGTTGAAAAGAACGATCAGACAGACGTGGCGTCACTGTTAATTAATTATCGTAAAATAAGAAAGCAGTCAACCATTATAACCTCTTACCGATTAACTCATAAATACCTGCTTCAATAAACGTGCGGGCTTCTCAATTAAATAAGTATAATGCCTTCAATCCTCGAGAAATGAAAGGTAGCAACTTTTGAGTACCCCTTATGTATCACCAAACAGGCCAACACACATTTTCTTCACTAAATCTGTAAATCATGATGGTTTTCTTTCTTTTTAATATTCAAAATAAAATAATCAAGTGGAGCATCTGACAAAGTAGGTTATGTACTATATAATATGCATAAAATTTCTTCCTTTGACTATACATAAATAAATAATGAATCTTGGTAGGTTAATAACAAAAAATTACTGTCTAGAAGAAAAATAGAAAAGGCAATATCTTTGAAAACTTTGTGTTTCTTATTTTGAAGGACACAAACTTAACATTTTTATGAAAATGTACTTGAAAATCAAAATTTACATTTTTCAAGATATTTTACAAATCACTTGATCTAAAGATTTTGGACTATTTGAAAGTAGTGATTTTTGAGCTATCTAACAAACAGTAAAAAGAAAGTTCTAAAAATATAAAATTTAGTTACCAAATACATTTTTAAATGGAGACCATGTTGAGAGGTTCCAAACTTCCAATCGACTATTTGAACATTGAAATTAGAAATATGAAATCATAGTACGAACCGGTGTGTGTTATGCATAGTATATTAGTCTCATTCTTTTAAAAAAATAGTTATTATAAATGATTTTACTATACCAGCAAAAATAATATTGAAAAAACTCCGAACAAAAAGGAACATGTGACCACTAAAGTATTTCTGTTGGAGAGATGAAGCAAATCCTTCTCCGAGCTGGGAAAGTTCAAACGGCTGGCTTTACATGTTTTACACTGATTAATAGTAATAATCAAATTTATAAACCCCACTGGCCAAACAGCACATGGCCAAGTGCCAACAAAAGAATTCGTATCCTCTGCATTAACCTAAAAGGGAATCTTTTGAGTTAATGCATCTGGACCATCCGATATACTTTAAGATCCGTGCAAATTAGATCCGCACTAATAATAAAGAACCCCTCTGTTAAAATCAGACAGCCGGATTGGCTCCGTTTAATATCAGACGGCCGAGATGTATTAACTCAAAAGATTCTCCTTTGAGTTAATGCAGAGGATACGTGTTCCCAACAAAAGAGCAGAGCAGCTTATACGTTCCTCAAGCAATCCCCTAATAATTGGTCCACGTGGCTCTCTCCCATTCGCTCTCCCCTCCCCTTGCTCTCTCTGAAGCTCTGCTATTTCCTCCCCGATGCCCCGCTCTTTGTTTTCTTTAATTTCTTTTGCCACCGAGGCACCGACCGCTTACCAACTCTAACAAACTAGAACCAAACCAAAACCAAATACAATAATTAATTAATATTTAACAGTAATAAAGAAATCCCCCTTTTTTTTTAAATTGCAAAGGACATTCATACCTGGTCGCGGTTTCTTCTTGGGTCTTCTTGTTTCATCTCCTCCAATGGAATCATTTCTTTCGCTTCTCTGAGCGTAGAAAGACTGATAACGGACAGGTGGAGGTAATGGGGCTCCGGCGGAGAGGAAGAAACCGGGTGACGAGGTGCCGGTTACCGACCATGCCAGTCACCACCGCTGCTTGTGGGGCCTCCGTGATGATGCTATTGGTGGTACTTTTCCATTGCATGCTCTCACCGCCGCTCGAAGAGGAGGAGCATTCGTTTCTCCAACGTGCTCGCATCCAGGGGCGATCGCATCTTTTGGTATGGCGCCACGCTTGATGATTTTTCTTTTCGTTTTTTTTGTATGATTTTTGTTTTTTCTTGGTCGTCTTTTTTGATATTTTTTTTCTGGAGACATGTAGTATTTCCATGCGTACCCCGCAATAATTTAATTTCTTTCTTTCGAAAAAGGAACTCTGTTAGGATATAGCAAATATTGTATTTGATATTTCATGCGAAAAGGTTCCGCATTTGGATAACAAGCGAATCCCTTTTGCACGACTTTTGAAGCATATAAACTTGTGAGGATGTGTAAAACGGGTACGAGCAATAAAAGGAAATCATGGGTTTATTTCAGAAGAGGTGCAAGTTTAGCACTAATATTTCACAAACTTGTAATTACAATTTCGAAATTGTGCAAGTTTAACTCTTTAATTTTTTTTTAATGCTATACAGTTGGAGAAACCAACTGAGTTTCAGAGAAATGCGCTAGCTGCTGACAGTGAAGAATTCCATGTCCCGGTTCGTTATTTATAATTTTCCTGTTTTTCTTGTCTTCTTAATTTCATATTTATGTTACCAATTATTTGCTATATCAATTTGTTAATACCAGAGTGGAGGTGTTAACCCAAGAATTGACCTGTGGAGCTCAAATTTGTCAAAACAATTTTACGGGTGTAGCACTGGAAGTAAAGAATTTTCAAGTATGTGTTTGTTTGTGGTAATTTTAATTAAAATTTCAAATTCTAAATACATTATTTACCGAATTCTATAAATTATGACCTGTTCGAGCAGGAGTTGGTACAGTTGCCGAGCCAAATCGGTACATAATGATAGCAACGAGTGGTGGATTAAATCAGCAGAGAACAGGGGTAAGTTAATTATTTCCAAATCATTTATGGTAGAACCACTTCTTCAATATTTATATTGTAGTTAAGATGTCTATTCTTTCATTATCTAATTGGATTCTAAATGAGAGGTTATTTGTCTTTTTTTTTTGGGTCATAATTTAGTTATAATGTAAGGATCTGCTAATGGAAGAAACATCATATGCTCATTTATATAAATATTAATGTTACAAATATTCATTAATTAATTGCATGATATGCACCAAGAAAGTTTTGACATTGAATAATAATTTCAGATAATAGATGCAGTTGTGGCAGCACGGATATTAAATGCAACCCTTGTTATCCCGAAACTGGATGAAAAATCTTTTTGGAAGGATGCTAGGTTTGTACCGAAACTTCTCTTGCTTGCTTGTAAAGGATTTATCAACTTCTTTTACATTTTATTTGAACTAATTAGTCTGTGATGTATATTTATTTAATACTAAATTGAATTTTTGTAAACAGCACTTTTTCCGAGATTTTTGACGTAGACTGGTTCATATCTTTGCTGAAATATGACGTGAAGATCGTCAAAGAAATCCCCAAAAAAGGTGGAAAAACCGTAGCTGCTCCTTACACGATGCGAGTCCCCAGAAAATGCACCCCAAAATGCTACCAAAGCAGAGTTCTACCTGCTCTTATGAAAAAGCATGTAAGTACTGTTTGATGAAATTTCTCATAATTGTGTACCAGCTACACCATATGTACCAGTAGAGGGCATGGCAGGTACTGTTGCACCTGATATGATAGCAGAAAATTTTTGGCCTTCATTTTTAAACGAACAAAATATTATTGCAATATTAGTAAAAGATGCTGATACAGTTTTTCTCACAGGTATAGGTTATTTAAATTAAAAATTATCACAAAATAGGATGTTCATGACTTTTAAACATTGCCACTTTCTTATAGCGAATCCTCTGCTTAATTATTAAAAAATTTAAATGTAAATGCAGGTTGTACAGCTGACGAAGTACGACTATAGACTGTCAAACAATTTGGAAGCAGATCTTCAAAAGTTGAGGTGCAGAGTAAATTACCATGCTTTAAAATTTACAGATCCAATTCGCCAAATGGGCAACATGCTTGTCCAGAGAATGAGATCAAGAAGCACCCGATTTATAGCACTTCATCTTAGGTAAGTATTAGCTTAGTTGAAATACTTGTATAATCCTTTAAAATTATTGGATTCTCCAAGAGAAAAATGCCATTGTAGGGTAACTTAGAAGCATATATAGAAGATACATAAGGAAAAATACTTGTATAATCCAGGGGTATATGTTTTAACATTCCATGGAGATAACTTTTGGTGTTGTAGTGCATAGGAAGATGTGCTTGTAGATCAGATTTTACATGTTTTAGAATTTTTTTACTATTAGATAGATAGAAATCACTTGATCTAAAGATTCTAGACCATTCAAAATACTTGTATAATACAGGGGTATATACCATACTATGCACAGAACCACAATTTCACTCCATTTATAGAAGATACACAAGGAAAAATACTTGTATAATCCAGGGGTGTATATTTTTTAATACTATGCATAGGACCATAACCTCACTCATATATAGAAAGATACATGAGGAAAATACTTGTATAATCCAGGGGTGTATGTTTTTTCATACTATGGAGATAGCTTTTGGTGTTGAAGTGCGTACAAAAATATTGACCCAAATCAAGAAAAAGATTCAAATTATTCATAACATATTAACAGATTTGAACCCGATATGCTGGCTTTTTCGGGATGTTATTACGGAGGAGGAGAGAAGGAAAGAACTGAGCTAGGTGCTATTCGCAAGCGCTGGAAAACTTTACATGTATGCCCTTTTTCTTTTGCTAATAACACTTGAAAGTTTTTCATATTTGCATGCTTTAGTAAACATTTCTCAGATTTCCAATTTGCAATAAATTCTTTTAAATGTGCATTGATACGGAACCCTTCGGTTGGTGTGATGAAAAAGCCAAAAAGGCAAATGCTGATATTTCCCATGTAACTCTACTGAGTCCTTTTCGGTAAGTTCAAATTGACATAAAATATTTTATCGTATATGTAGTTTCAAAATCTGTTCTTTATGTTCATTATACCTCTCCACTCTCCAGAACCTGCTAACATAAAGATTTTATCGTACTTTCAAAATAAACATCATATTTAAGTCTGAACTTGATATTTCTTGAGACGTTTGCAAAAACCATCAAAACCCTGGCCACATTTGATAAAAATAGAATAGGTTTTTGACAAGTTCAAATCCTTTTCGGTTTGAGATGAGGAATATTCTAGATTTATTTATTGACTGTTTACCCAATTCTCCACATATATAACTATTAATGAAAAAGGTGTATATAAAAAAGGTGCATATTTATATACAGAACAACATATATGAACTAATACGCGTATTTGATATTTCGTTCTTTAGGTAAATGACCCAGACAAAGAGCGTAGGCACGGGAAGTGCCCGCTCACACCAGAGGAGGTTGCACTGATGCTAAGAGGACTTGGGTTCGGTGATGAAGTACATTTGTACGTGGCATCAGGAGAGGTTTATGGCGGTAATGTGACCTTGGCCCCACTGAAGGCACTCTTTCCAAACATACACTCCAAAGAAACTCTCCTCAGTAGGGATGAGCTGTCACAATTCGAGCCTTTCTCATCCCGCATGGCCGCCCTCGATTTTATTGTTTGTGATGAGAGCGATGTGTTTGTCACTAATAATAACGGCAACATGGCAAGGATATTAGCTGGAAGGAGGTATGTTCATTTCTTCTCATTTTTTTTTTTTCCTTTTTTTACCCTTTATTTGAGGGTTTAGTGTATTAGCTATACTCTATTGAAGGAAATATCATGGTACCCTCTGAGACCTTATTTCTTGGTTTCAGATATAGCGTGCTCATTAATCTAAAGAGAAATTAGAAGAAAATTTTGGTTTATTGAGCATCTTTTGAATTGGAACTGTAAGGAGGGGGTATAAATAGTAATTTTCATATTCTTCAGGGAAATGTGAGGTATTTCTCATGCAGGGTTCATCAAAGTAAAATTGTGGACATAACTGCAAATAAAGAAAATACAAAACTGTGCTAGTGTATAAAGAGACCCTACTCTGATAATAATTTTACATGCTACAGACTATATGTTTCCTGTAAATCATTTGAGTTAAATTTAAGAATGAAAAATTGCTTTTACAGGAGGTATTTTGGGCACAAAAGAACAATCAGGCCAAATGCAAAAAAGCTCTCGTCTTTATTTCAAAACCAAAGCAGCTTGACATGGAATGCATTTCAATCGAAAGTGCGTGCATTTCAGAAAGGCTTTATGGGTGAGCCAGGCGAGATCAAAGCAGGTCGTGGCGAGTTTCATGAAAACCCGGTTGCTTGCATTTGTGACAAAAACAGGAAATATAACAGAAGTGCAAGTGAGTTTCCGGAAAATGATGGCGGGTTGGATTATAGAGATTTGGATTACGGGGAAAATGAACCTCTGGGAAGAAGCAGGTCTGACGGGTCGTCGGGTCTGGATGGAGATAATTTATTGACCCAACTTGACGAGGCTGAGTCAGATGAATTTGACTTTGGTCAGTAGCATCGAGTGGTCGAGGCAACTTTTAGTTAGTTATCATGCTTTGGTGAACATTTTTTATGAAACCAAGCACAAGAGATTGGGGCTATTTACAGAATGAAAATAGGTAGTGTACCACCTAATAACATCTCAACATAAAATAAAACATGCTTATACTGAATGATTATAATTTTTATGATTTCTCTGTTCTAACTTTACCTTTCTTTTTTGAGCAGCGTAGGTGTTACAACTGTACAGCGTTTCTTTCAGGACATGAATGCATTTTGAAAGGCCAGAGGCAAATGAAATTTTTGTTTATTTTTTTTTTCTGAAGGTTTTAATATTTTGATGTAAATCATGGAATAATTTATTTTGCCTTTTAGCTTTTTATAGTTAAATATAGAGATGGGGCAATTTTTATTCGCCTATAATATTAATAGTCCAGCTTTTCTTCTATCAATTGTTTCTAAATAAATAGTTTCATATGATGACCATCTGATTAAATCGACCATTTCATTTCAAACTCTGAGGCATTTCTGATTATAGTACCTTACTCTTTGCAACAATAGTTTGAGAATCGCTTTGTTTAAGGAGTCACTGTACCAGACTAGTACCTAGCTTATTTTAACTCTTAAGAATATCAAATCAGTTTCTTAATGGTGTTTATATATATATATATATATAGAGAGAGAGAGAGAGAGAGAGGAGGGATCCACTTATAACATCTTGTAACAATTCGGTTTTGTAATTTTGAAAGTCCAAACAGTCGAGCCAAACAATTCAATATGATATCTATATTAAAATGTGCTTGGAGATAAAATTTTACATTTTTTGAGTTTTTTTACTATTTATTGAGTATTTACAAAATTGCTATTTTTAGATCATTCTGGATCACTAAAAAACAACAGTTTTATAAAATACTTAATAAATAGTAAATGTTTTTTAAAAAAATGTAAATTTTATCTTCAAGCACATTTTAATATAGATATCATGTTAAATGATTTAGATTGACTATTTGATAAAAATCACAAAACCGAATTGTTGTACAATGTTGTAAGTGGATCCCTCCCCATGCTTTCATGAGGGCCAGATACCTGATTCTGATGGGCTTAATTCCTTAGTGAGCCGTCTGATTCTGTTGGGCTTATAACCCATATATTGAATGGTTGCAGATAAAAAAGAAAACCCCTTTGAATGTTTTATTTATCCCCAACCCGGCCACAAAGAAAGAAAACCCTTACCCTTAAAAAAAAAAGAACCTAAAAAAGATTTAGAGAAAGCCCAAAATTCATGTGCTTATTCAATGCCTGGGAGTTTTATACCGGAAATTTGGGCCGAAAAACACAATAAAGCGTCGAGTTGATCCAAAATGCAAGTTCTTTTTTTAGAAATCTGACCAAAAGAAAAAAACTGTAGCGTTATACAGTTTCTAATTTATAGGGGTATACCACAAAGTGCAAATGTAAAGTGTAATATTTTGTGCGTACTATCATATCGCTCTCAATTATCATCCACGAATTTTCATTCACATCAGCGAAAATAACGAAGGCGAATGATCGAATAAAGACTTGAATAAGCCCATAGCAGATAGTACGCACAAAATAACGAGCGCCGTATCTTCTATGAGTACAGTAACAAATAAACCCAGAATATACTATAGTTTTCTTTCTATATTTAAAATTCACACCAAAATAACGAGTGCCGTATCCATTGGAAGTTTACTATCATACATATGTTAATCAAGATTAAAAAACAAAAAAACACTAGCTCAAGGAAAAGAAAAACAACCAAAAGAAGACTAAAGTACCTCTCTCACTATCTACCAAAATTGCTATACAAAGACTACAAAAAACCTACCTAGCACCTGGCACCCCCCAAATGTTACGACACTTTTGCATTTTCTCCACCGGCGCGTGCGTCCCTTTCGGCATGCATGTGCAACTCCTCGTAAACTTGAAGGGAATCCGAGGCAAAATTCTTCAACGACTCCAGGAGGTGCTTGAGCCCCATGTGCAAACTCCCAGACACTGTCCCGTGGTGAGCCCCATGAACTGGCCTACCTGAAACCAGCCCATTTTGACCCGGTACCGACACTAGCTTCTTGTTCAACAAATCAACCTCCTTGTTTATTTCATGCATTTTCCTTTCCATTTCTCGGACCCACCTCTCTCTCTCTCTAACCAAAATTATATGCTCCGCCTGATCCATTATCTGGCCCTCTGACAACTGTTTCACATCTCCTGCTAGTGACCTCATAGATTCAACCACTTCATAATCTGACAGTTTATCCACAGCCTGAGACCAGATGTTGCAAATTACAAAAATTGGCGGAGCACCGATTCGGGTTGGTGAATACGGAGCGGGTCCGTCGTCGGTCAATTCTGTCTCCGGGTTCAGACACATCGAGAGCCACCCGTTAAGTGCCTTGACGTAGCTCTTTTGGGTGTTGACCCAAGACGAGAAGTTGACCGACCATTTCATTAGTTCAAGTTCAAGTTGCATAGTCGCATCACTACTTAGTCTTCTATTAGAAATCAGAGAGTCGAGGTTTTTTGCATCAGATATTATTTGGCACTGGATTTCATGACAATCCAGTATTTCTCGCCACATTCTGGCAAATCTGGTAATAGAGGTAAATTAATTAGATACATCTATATTACAATTTCAAATAAAGATGTTACAAAAACTAGAAAAAAAAATATAGTATTTGACAAAGACATACCCTTGAATTAAGGCATTTAGTTGTGGACATAATTCCTCATCACGCACTTTATTTATCTTATGAGAAATCGAATTGACCACCTGGATGGCTATTCGGATTTTCGTTGATAATTTTCGTACTAACTTTCGTGTGGCATCAATTTTGTGTGCTTCCGCACCCCTTTCATCCAAGAGTCTCAATCTCTTTGTGTTCTTCGCTAGCAGTAGACGCATCTTCTCTTCAGCCTTAAAAATAATGTTAAACTAAATTAGCACATTTCAAAAATTTGTCTATATTCAGTCTTGTATTTTCATTGCAAGTATTAAATTAGCAAATGACACTTGAACTACTCTGTGATTGTCACCTGTACTAACTCCAATTAAAAATGTTCCATCACAACTTAACAACTCAATTAATTATAACTGCTTCTAATCTAGAGGCGCATCTTCTCTTCAGCCTTAAAATAATGTTAAACTAAATTAGCACATTTCAAAAATTTGTCTATATTCAGTCTTGTATTTTCATTGCAAGTATTAATTAGCAAATGACACTTGAACTACTCTGTGATTGTCACCTGTACGGCTGTACTAACTCCAAACAAATGTTCCATCACAACTTAACAACTCAATTAATTATAACTGCTTCTAATCTAGAGGTGATCAACAAGTAACAACAAGAGAAATGAACATTTTCATTAAATTTATAAATGTAAGAAACTGTCACCTAGTCTCCCAAAATATGTCAGCAAACAAAATTCAAGGCATAAATTGCAAAGGGACAAGCCGCCACTAAATTTATATGATCAAATTTCAAACAGATAACACATACCTTGACTTCATTGTATAGTTTCTTCTCCCAAATATAAAGCTTTTGCAATGTCAAGCAGAGACCGCCACTCGAACTACCCGTCTTTTTCTCTTCAAAATTAAACAACTCATCAGCATTAGATAGAGACAGAGGCGCCATTGCTGATGCCATCCTAGAAGAAACTATATTTGAACCATGGGAAAGAAATCAAATTTCTAATATTTAACTTAAAGAAACCAAAAGATCAATCAACTCATAAAACATAAAAAATGAACTGCACCTTGGTACACTGAACTTCTCGGTTGGAACCGCCTCTGACCGACCTCTAGCAATACCCCGAGCTCTCCGGCAGCTTCCGACGCCCTTTGGAACTGGATTTTAATTTCATCCATTAAATCCGGGACCTCACCGACGGCACTTCTCCGAGGAGGAGCTACACGTGACCTTCTCACAGCATTACTCACTACCTCCTTATCCACCATCTCTTGCACCAATTGTTCTACATCACTTCTCCTAGGTTCAAACCTTTGTTGGTAAATCAAATTTGATCTTTCGCTGGTACTAGCACGACCTATTTCTTGCGTCGAGCTTGACGTGGCTGATTTTTCATCCCCATATGCTTCTTTCAACACTTCATGGCAACTTTCTTCTTCCAAGTCGGGTATACCTTCTTCCTCTCTCACCTCCCTTGAGCTCCGGCTCGGTGTATAAGGCGGTACGTGATAATTACTCCCGTAAGCATTATAATTGTCATAGTTGATCTCGAAAGGGTTTAGAAAATCCCATGTACTCACCTTCGGAGGAGAAGGAGGAGGAGGAGGTTGCAGGGTGCGTGCTGACGACCCGGGCCTGGTGACAGGTCCTGCATTGCTGGATGAACCCATTGCATATGTTGGATAACTACCGCCCGCAAAGAACCCACCACCAGTGTCATCATACCCGAATGAATACGGGTTGTTGTACCCGTATGTAGGGTACATTGTTTCTGAACTAGGGGCCTGTTGTTGTACAGTAACAGATGCCGGTGGCGGCCGGCTCTTAGCATAGTGCATATGAAAAAAGGTGTTGCTGTTATTGGCGTTCCCAAAATTAGGTTGGAAATTGCCATAATTCTCGGCATACATCGGTAAGGGATACGGGTAGGGATAAGAGACGGGTTCATGATGGTTATGAAGAGGCAAGGAGACAGAAGAGCGACCCGAGTCGTGATCAGATTCGGGGTCAGAATCCGACGGGTGGAAATGCAAATGTGACCCGGAGTGAGACCGCGACCGCGAGTGCGAGTGCGAGCCGGGGTTTTCTATATGGTGGTTGGGAGGTGGGGATGGGTTGGGTTTACGGTGAGGCGGGAGAGGAAGAGTGGGGGAGTCACTGACTGGAGGGCCCACATGGAAGAGAAGCTGGTGAAGCGAATCAGAAAAGGAGAGAAGGGAGTTGGACGCGGCGGCGTGAGAGTCAGCAAGGGCGTAACGATGGCGCACTGCGGCAGCGAGAAGGTCGCTCCGGCCACGACAGTGAGCTACTGCTTTTTGGTCATCGAGCTTTGACCCTTTGCATCCCATGGCGGTAAGGGAGACAGAGAGAGAAAGAGATCTAGGTAAAAATAAAATAGAGAACGAGAGCAGGAGTGGGGGTGTGGAATCTTCTCTTTTAATGCTTTGCGGAGTAGTTTATTTGAAAATTTGGGGTGGACGTGGGGATTTGGGAATTAAAAATAGAGGAGAGGCACTAGGGGTGGTGAATGATGGGACGGGTGAAGAAGGGAAGTTATCCTCTGCGGAGTTCTATAAAACTCCGCAGGTGCGGAGCAAATGAACGGACCAGATTAACTCTCAGCCGCTTTGTGATCGGGTTAACGGAGGGGGCAGTATTATTGTGCTTTTAGATTCGTGCAAAGTTAAACTAACGGATAACTAACGGACCAGATTAAAAGAACCGCAGTCTGCGGAGCTTTTAAGCTCCGCAGAGGATAATATTCCGGGTGAAGAAGCCACACAAAAGAAGTTGACGACGCCTTGACGGGCGTCAATTCAATTCACAGGAAAAGGAAAAGAGTGGAGGATAAGTTAACGCTGAGTCCGTTGGCCGGAGTAACGGACACCGAGGCGTTGTAACGGGTTGGGTTTTGAGTTGGTGTGAGTAATTAATTATGATTTTGGTGACAGGGTGAAGTTATCGCTGCAACTTATTAATGCTGCGAGTTTTTCAAGAATTTCATGCTTTTCGTGTTTCTCTTTCTTTCTCCATCCTTTTCCGGATAATTGATCGGATATTTACAGAGTATTCACACAGTATCCACACAGTACAGTCCAATACACTTTTTATTTACTAATGATACATAGATACAAGCCCAAATTCAAAACATTCCGACATTTTTACCACTTCCTAAAAAAAAGAAAATTGGACCTAAATTTTCAATATCCAATTCATAACCTAATTTTGCCCGTTAAAACAATATTTAGTGATTGTTAGGAGAAGGTATTTATTGTGAAGCGGCGATAGCGACGGCAGTATTAAAAGAAGTAATCATTATGTGGACGCACAATTGTCAATTAGTCATCTATAACATGCAAATAAGGTAAATGCACATTTCAACATCTTTCTTGTTTTGTAATTCTCAATCGTTTGTTTTTATTTTTTTAGATAGTAAGGTTGTGCTCCAGACGGGAGGACATGGAGAGAGGGAACGACAAATTCACTGTGCGGATGTGAGAGCTCGCGAAATCAAAGCTGAACAGACGAGCTCACTTGCTCCAGAAGGGGAGAATAAAAGAGGGAGCGGAGAGGAACGGAAGGGAGCGAGTATTATTCGGAGCAGGGGCGGATCCAGTGTATTCCAGGAGGGCAGCTGCCTCCCCTGGATTTTAAGTTTTAGTGAAAATTTATCGGTTTCGATCGACTTTGTCCCCCTTGAAATTTTTTTTTGTCCCTCTCTGGATGTTTAATTTGTAATTCAAGTTAAATTTAGGATTAGTTGAAATAAATCTGTTGAATTTTGATTAGTAATTAGAATTATAAGTCAGAGCATCAGAAATTACAAGTCACAGCATTGGAAAGTATAAGTTAAAGCATTGTGTTTTGTCGAGTACCCAATTGGTTAATGGATTTAAATCCAATTAGATATTTAAACCCAATTCGATATTTTTTTGGCCCCCCCCGAACGAAAATCCTGGATCCGCCCCTGGTTCGGAGGAGAGCGTCACGTAGATTTTGATGAAATATGTTACCCTCCAAATTGGAATGTAGGTTTTACTGTAAGGAGGGTTCGCCTCCTCCATCGCCGTCCCCTTCCTTCCCTTTAATGAGGGGTTTCTCCTCCGATTCTGGAGCACACTCTAAACTCTAAAATTCCAAGGAGAACAATAGAAATTTCAGCCAAAAGGTAAATAGAATTTGCAAAAATTCAAATCGACTTACTAAAATGAAAAAAAATTGTATGAATTATCTTTAATAGATATTTGCTGAATTATTTTTACTAGATGAATCATTATGATAAGAAAATATTTCAATTCCATATTAACTTCATTATACCCATCCTATTAAATTGAACTAAATTCTCATTAAAATTTATTTCTATCAGAACACAACCCAAGTCAATTTAGGTCATCTGTTTTCTACTTTTCAAAAGTTATTATAATTTGATATAGCCATAGTTATATTTCAAAGAAAATCAAAGTGGTAGCATCTTGCACAAAATCAATATACAAATATGTTGGTTGTTTGAATCATTAATAGAAGGTAACATTATATCTTGTACCGGATGTTTTTAGAATCAAAATGGTCGATATTATATTTGTTCAGTATACACAACCAATTCGAAGTGCACCTCTCCTAGATCGTTGTATGGAGATAGATTACGGTTTGTTGGGCCTGGTCACAAGTTTCTGAATTAAGTGGACTTAATTTCTCTGAAGTAAAAAAATAGATTTAATATGTAAAAGTACAATCTTAAATTTTTAGCAGACAAAAACTATCTAATAACATAAAATCTAAATATGCATCTTTTCAAGATTCAAATGGTCCAATTTATAAATAAAACAAACATACTGGCAGAAAACTGCACAAGAAGTAGTTAGGACCATAATACCACACTTCCACATATGCATGGGATCCAAAAGGCGACCCATTTCGCCCCCATTCTCCAACCCGTCAGCTCGAAAATGAGGTTAGCGTGCGAATCCGGTACAACCTGGAAGTACACTCATAGATCCTCTATTATGCTTTTGTGATTCGTTTTAGAGTCACTTCTTATTTATTTTTGGTCCAATTTGACGTGTTCAGGAACCGTATCGATACACTCTCTGTGTTAGGGGTGTCAATGGGTACGGTGTGGGTCGGGTGGATGCATTTTCATACCCATACTCATTAAAATTGACTTTATTCATATCCTACCCATACCCATTAAAAATTAACCTCACCCTACCCTACTCTTACCCGTTAATATTATCGGGTAATGAAACGGTAGCGGATGAATAACGGATATTATTAATATAATAATTAGTTTTTATTATATTTTACAAATTAAATATAAAAAATTCATTTATTCCACACATATGTAATTACTTTTCTAATATAAAATAAAAAATAAATGTGCAATCAATTTCAACTAAATTAATTTTTATAAAGGAAGAAATTCAAAAACACATACATATTAGGTGGGTTGGAAATTTAATTGAATATATATTTAGACCCTATAGGGTAATGGGTACGAAATAGTCATTACTCATACCTTTACCTATTTTGTTAACAAATTTTTTTTTATCCATACCCATACCCAATAAGCTAACAAAAAAAAAGTCTTATCCATACCCGCCTTATTGAATACGATACGGATCGGGTAAACGACTAAAAAGGTACCATTGACACCCCTACTCTATGTAGAGAATCCAAATACATTCACTAGAAAAATCTCATTTTCACATATTTATCATAATCCAACAAGAAACTATTACAACATATTTACCGCACAAACCAATCAAAATATCATTTCAACATAAAGTAATTTACCATTACAACATATTTACCATTAAATTAATAACATTAGCTCATAAAGTATTTTTTAATTGAGGAGGGTTCTAATACCTTATGTTTTTCATACCTCATCATGCCTTATATTTAATATCTTCGTTTTCAAAGTCTAAATTATCAATTCGAACCGCTCAACATGATATCCATATTAAATTATGCTTGGAGACCAAATTTTATATTTTTTGAATTTTTTTTTTACTATTCTTTAAGATAGATACAAAATCACTGTTTTTGGACTATTAAAAAAACAGTGATTTTCTACCCATCTTAAAAAATAGTAAAAAATTTTCAAAAATTATAAAATTTCATCCCTTATCATATTTTAGTATGGATATCATGTTGAATGGTTCGGATCGACAATTTAGACTTTGAAAATGAAGATATAAAATGTGAGGTACGATGAAGTATGAAAGACATGAGGCATTGGAACCCTCCTCTTTTTAATTTACTTATTAAATAATATTTGTTCACGTCTCTCTTTCTCAAAAGTATCTTTTTCAAATCATAATTTGTTACAATTATCTCCATGATACAACTAAATTCTCATTTTAGCGTATTTTCATAATTATACCAATGCATATTCGTGAATATGAATTCTCATAAATTAATTCATTAGTTCTCGTGCTCGTGAAATCACATTCTACACAATCTCGTGAAAATCAAACGTGCTGTTAGCAACTACATTATCCTTATATTTTTATTAATGGAATGTCCTTCATAAGCCCTTGCAAGAATAACAAATAAGCAGTCGACAATTCATTATAAAAAAAAAAAAGTAAAGCAGCTATGCTATCAGAAATTCAGAAAACATTTTGTTACAAATATTAAAGTGCTCTTTTCGCAAGAAGCGAATGAATCTACTTTGACAAAATGGTAGACAATTTTAATTAAATACAGCAAAAACGACCAAGGAAAAAAGCTGACGATTATAATAGCACTCAAATGCTGATGCAGCAAATTAAAGCATGGTTTCTGCCGTGTATAATTTGCTCACAGTTTAACCAGGGACCAGTGGACCCTCACACAATTACGACAAGGCAACGAGTTGGGTCAGGGTCAATCTTCTGACGGAGACAGTGAGACTCAAATAAAAGAGGTTAATTTGGGTCCGATGCCGGACTCAAAGTGAGTTTGATGGGTTCGATTACCGTCCGATCTGCTTTACGATTCGCGCCAGTAACTTTTGCATATGCTTTAAAATTCGTGCGCACGATCTTGAAATATATCGGACGGTCCCCAACCCATCGGATCCAAATTTGAGTCCGATGGACATCGGACCCAAGCAGCTCTTTAAATGAAATCCTTGGGTGCCGTGACAACCAATCCGCCTCTTGGGAGCAACTTTTTTTCTTATATTTTTAGAAGTTTAAAAAAAAATTATCGTTTTCGATGGAACAAAATTGTTAATTCCGTCCCACCGAAAGACATGTTTATACTTTATATACAGCAACAAGCCTAGATAGTTTGGCGCTTTAGCCGCTCTGATTTCATATTTTGTTTTGCTGTTTCTGTTTCTGATTTTTCGTTTCTCAGTTTACTGGCATGTCGTAATTCTTGCAAGTATATAAAAAAGTAACATAAGTAACATTTGACGATTTATTTCGATATTTGAACATAGTCACCTACTATAGACGTCGTATTATAAGTGGAATAGGGTGTTCTTAAGCTCACAAAGTCTCTTTGTGAGTTTAACTCGAAAACTCATCGGATTGGGCTTCAATCGATGCATCCAAATCGTTGAAACCGATATACTTCTCGTGATGAATTTACATATCAAATTTATAAATTTTTAAACTAATTTAGTATAAAATCAAGCGGTTAAAAAAAATGGTTTATGAGTTAATTTTAATATATTCATTTTTGACTACTTGACTTTATATTACATTAGTTTGAAAATGTAATAATTTAATATGTAAACTCATCACTTGTGAAGTAGATCGGTTCCAATGGTTTGGATACGTCACTTTAAGCCAATCCGATGAGTTTTTGAATTAAGCTCACAAAGAGGCTTGGTGAGCTTAAAAACACCGTAGTTCTACTCATCGTATTATTTTATTTTATTTTTGAGAAATGGATTAGAGCCTTAGAGGTCAAAGTTAGAGGTGTAAACAGTCGGATACGGATCACATAGTGATCAAATTGTATTTTTATCCGTTATAACTTTTGGATATAGATACGAATATAGATAGTCTCAGATATTGATATGGATAGGATATTATATGAATACGGATCGGATATTAAACGAATACGAATACAGATCGAATATTAGATGAATATGGATACGAATACGAATGTACATTCTAAATATAATTTGGAGCTGAATAGGTTGGCTTGATGTTGCATAATCCGACATTATGCAAAGTAAAATGTCGGATTGAATGAAACTAAAGTTTTATATTGAAATCTAGAAACAAATATCAATCCTTTGTAAAATTAAGAGAAGCAACTGAAAAATTATCTAGGGAGTTTGACCAGAGCAAATCAATTATCCGAGCGAAAGATTAAAAAGTATAGAGAACAAGATCATATATCAATATTATGCGACTAAAATTATAATAAATCATTGGTATAACTAAAAAGATGAGGGATCAAGTTACAACAAAGTTACAACAATTATTTTTTCAATTTTTAAAGTTCAAATCGTCGATTCAAACCGTTCAACATGATCTCCACAATAAAATGTGCTTGCAGAACAAATTTTATATTTTTTTGAATTTGTTTACTATTTATTAAGTATTTTACAAAAAACAGTCATATTCAGACCATTGAATTTTGTACCCATTTTAATAAATAGTAAACAAATTCAAAAAAATCTAAAATTTGATCTGCAAGCACATTTTATTTAGATAATCATGTTGAACGGTTTGAATCGACGATTTGGACTTTGAAAATAAAAAAAATAGTTGTTGTAACTTTGTTGTAACTCAAATTTGTTGTAACTTGATCCCTCAACTAGAAAATACAAGTAATAAGTAATTAGTATGGAGTAGAACTAGGGTGCTCTCGAGTTCACCAAGTCCTTGGTGAACTCAAGTCCAAAACTCATCGGATCGGCTTCAAATGACGAATCCGACCGTTGAAACCCGTCTACCTTACGAGTGATGCGTCTACATGCAAAAATTTTAAATTTTGAAATTAATTTTGCATAGAGTCAAGTGTCAAAATTAGAAGGTTAATAAATTAATTTTAATGCATTCATTTTTTGACGTTTTTCGACCACTTGACTCTATGCAAAATTAATTTCAAAATTTAAAATTTTTGCATGTAGACGCATCACTCGTAAGGTAGACGGATTTCAACGGTCAGATTCGTCGTTAGAAGTCGATCCGATGAGTTTTGAACTTGAGTTCACCAAGGGCTTGGTGAACTCGAGAGCACCCTAGTTCTACTCATTAGTATGTATATTTAGTTTAATAAATTAATTTAAGAACACTTTGTAGTGGAGCGGGTATAAACGGATCGGCTACGGATAGTTAGTAATTAAACCGTATTCTTATCCGTTATAATTTTTCAGATACGGATATAAATCGGACAATTTAAGTAATTTTTCGGATTCAGATACAGACAAAATCAGATAGTATCTGATCTGTTTACACCCCCAGGTCAAGTCATCTTATACTCTATTATTCACAAGCAATTTTTTAGTCAAATTTCGAATTTGCGATCTCTTAGACAACACACTGTTTGTTTACCACTAGATTAAAATCTGATTTTCATAATTGCCGCATTAGCAACAAGAAATAATCATAATATTTTGAATTATTTTTGAAGAACATGCACACACGGACAATATTTTGAGACCGTGGGTTTGTAACTTTGTATTGAGACAAGTCCCTTTCTCTTGGTGCATCACTGACACTTGCTTATTCTGTTACGTGGGTCCCATATCTTTTTCATCTCTTTAATTTCGTGCAAACAAGGATAGAGCTGAGACTGGATGATGGTATGATGCTTTTGCCAACTTTTGATTAGGTCGATAGATCAATCATTCATGGTTCATGATTCGATTTCGTTCTTTTTTGAATGTTTTGAGAATTATTGAATCTAGCTTCTTGGTTCAATCAATGACCTATCAAAGAATTGTGAGTGTTTGATGTGAATCAAACTATTTAGCTTTGAACGCATTCAGTGTACTTTTTTTTCCCCCCTGGTATGGGTAAAGATTATAACAGAGCAGTTTTTGTTTCGTGCAGCGCATAAATTATATGCAATGTTGTTTTAATTTTATAATATGTGCATTGCATGAAGTAAAAAAATGCTCTCTTAAAATCTTTACAGTCCGTATGCATTGTCATTTTAACTATATAGTCAAGTGCGCTGCATAAAGTCAAAATTATTCTGTTAAAATACTTACCATAACCTAGTTGGCAATTTTATTCTATTTATTGTATGCAAAATTGCAAAATTCATCGTTTGTGTGTAAGACAAATTGTCAATTAGCTAGTTTGTTTATTTATTCTATGATTGAACGAAAATTTATCAACGTTCATTTCAATTTAAGAGAGAGTGTTGATTGTGAGTTCATTTAAATTTGATCTTTATTTTTTCACCGTAATATCCATGAAACTGAGTAGAATTTTTTTTTTTTGAAAACTTGGTAGTGACTACCAAGACTATATTTAGAGATTTGTTTAATACAACAGCTCCTAATTAATATTACATCAGACTAAGTTATAGCAATATTGCTATCTATTAGTTCTGCACCCATAACAGCCCCAACCCATTTTTATTCCTTTTTCTACAAAATTTCTGTCACAAATTTGCTTCCTCAGCAGCTCGGTTAGCCACTAACCACGGTGGTAGCTTCTTATCTCTGAATATGACCTCGTTGCGCTGTCGTCATAACGACCACAACACTGACATGAAGTAAGTGATCTAGACATGCTTATTACGACCTCTACTACTATTACAGTAAAAATTGCATGAGCCTTCCAAGTATCTTTTACTGTGACTCCAATTTGCAGAAAGGCAGCAAACCGAGCCCACACATCCATTGCATTTGGGCATGTAAATAATATGTGATTTGCAGTCTCCAGTGTGCAATATAAGAAATAAAAGTTGTTCAAAAACATATCTTGATTTATTTACCTTAGCATTGAAAACCCCAATTAAAGTTTGAGAAAATGAGAAGGAGAGATGATAAAATCCAATTAAAGTTTGAGAAAATGAGGAGGAGAGATGATAAAATTTAGAAATTAAAGTGAAAATTTTACCATAAGGAGGAAAGCAGATGAAAGGGTGTTTTTTTTTTAATAAAAAAAGCTCACAAAAACGGATTCAAATCAGCTGAAATTCAAAATACATGAACAATATTCCTGAAATTTCTAAAATTCCGAATCTAGCCGTTCAACTTTTTCTGTGCACGCATTTCGAAATAGCTAATTTTTCTGTACACGTATCTCGAAACAGTTCAACGGTTGAATTCAGAATTTCAAAAATTTCAGCGTTACTATTTATAATTTTAAATTTTAGCAGATTTAAATCCCACAAAATCAGCTCTACGAAGATGAAGATGGCCACCGCCATTTTCTACCTCCACTTACGGTTGGGTGGAGCTGCTTTTGTAAAAAACATCCAAACGGTGCCCATTTTATTTGAACTTTTTTGTTTAATTCTAATTTAAAAAAAAAATCTGAAAGCACCTCACATGGGTTGAAATTTTTTCATTTTATCCTTCCAAAAATCTTATTTTTACAAAAAATAATATTATTTGTCTCTCTCATAAAACAAAATTACACCCACTTATTCAACCCTTCAATCTCAATTTTCTAGTTTAGTCTCTAATTTTTATCATGCTAATTATTATTATTATTATCAAAGACTAGTGTTTTTCATGTGATTAGAGTAAATATTTCACCTTTATAAATACTGTTGATTCTTTTGCTGAAGTTGCAGCTGATTTGAAGGACTTATTCTATATATTTAAAAAGAATAAATTTAAAACATATTAACATGTTAAATGAGTCTCATACGAAGACAAATTATAAGAATAAAGATTTTTAAACAGACGATTGGGTTTCATTTATAGTCTATCTCAACTTGTTTGAAACTGAAGACTTAATATTGTTGTTGTAAATATTTTTTGACAGAAGTAATTATATTTACAATTTTAAAGGCGCCCCAAAATGTCTTAATGCAACCCTTGAATATATATATATAAAAACGTTTGTTCCGGAGCTGTGGTGGAACCAATTGTTTTTTCAATTTTAAAAGTTCAAACGGTCGATCCGAACCGTTAGATGTGATATCTATATTAAAATGTGCTTGGAGACCAAATTTTACATTTTTTTGAAACTTTTTTACTATTTATTAAGTCAATTTTAAAATCGCTGATTTTAATAAACAGTGAAAATTTTCTGGATCATTAAAAATAGTGATTTCAAAACTGACTTAATAAATAGTGAAAAAATTTCAAAAAATGTAAAATTTGGTCTCCAAGCACATCTTAATATAGATTGAACGTTGAACGATTTGGATCGACTGTTTGGACTTCGAAAATGTAAAAACCGAAGCGTTTGTTCCACGGTCTAGGAACAATTTGATATTAGCCACTCAATATATATATTGGGTAAAACGCCAAGCAAAACATAATATGAAAAGTTCAATGTTACCTATTCCTCTCGTTTTCTCTTAAATTGAAAAAAGAAAGAATATATTGTTCTTTATTACTTTTCTTCTCCAAGTTTGTAGTGAAAAATAATTAACGAAAAACTTGTTGAGCATGTTGTGTGCATTTTACGGCAACAAAGGTAAAACATAAAAGATATTAATATTAAATTGATAATTTTACAAATTTTGAGCATTGTTACAAATTCATAATTTTAAATTATGAAATTGATATTAATATTTAAAAAAAATATTCACAGTGCTGCAGCGCTAAGTAGGTCCGATGCCCATCGGACCACCTACTTTTAGGTTCAACGAGCATAATGACCATCCGATCTAATTTAAGATTTGTGCGCACGTAACTGAAACAAACACGCACGAATTTTAAAGCATTCCGCACGAATCTTAAAGCAAATCGACGGTTATTAAACCCATCAAACCAGAATAGGTCCAATGCCCATCGGACCTATTTTTGTCAGAAAAATCTTGCTGTGCAGCACCACTGGATCTGATTTGGGAGAGATGCCTTGATCTCGGTTAATGTCTATTTTTTTTTTAAGGGTAGATGTACTGATTTGACATTTTGTCGGGTATAAGTTGAAATTGCCCCCCACGTGTCTACAAAATGGTGCGCGACAGCTTATTTACTTGTAAAAAAATTATTCGTTAAAACTTTGAAAGGGCAATGGCTTCAATTATTTATTGAGGCTACGGTACTATCCATAGCACGGATTGGATCCGTGCTACGCTTTAATATTTGAGTTTTCAAAATTTATTTCAACCGTTCAACATGATTATAAAATGAATATGTACTTGCAAATCAAATTTTATATTTTTTTGATTTTTTTTTACTATTTTTTTAGATAGGTAAAAAATCACTGTTTTTGGATGGTCCAGAATTTTCAGATCAAGTGATTTTCTACATATCTAAAAAAATAGTAAAAAGTTCGAAAAAATGTAAATTTAGTTTGCAAGTACATATTTATTTTATAATCATGTTGAACGGTTCGGATTGACCGTTAGGATTTTGAAAACTCAAATATTGAGCCGTAGCGGATCCAACCGCGCTATGCATAGTACCGTAGCCTCACTCTTATATATTTATATGACTCAAAATAAATTAATTTTATTCATCAATGTTGGGATTCATAATGAATGAATAAACTATATCCGGCAACAGCTAGTTCAGCTGAAAATAAATCTGCTGTTATTCTCGGGGAATCACAGGATCTTGCGATCCGATCTGAACTGTTAGTCTTTCTCGAGATGTGTGCATAAAAAATTATTTTTCTTAGAACATTTCCGAGATCCGCGCACAAAAAAGTTTTAACCGTTGATCTCGGAATTTCAAGATCCTGCGATCCCTCTCGGAATCGCAGCAGATTCGGACTCAGTTCAGCTGGCTGCTGCCAATAAAACCCAGTAAACTTTAACATGTCCAATTGCTCGCATTTCTTTTCAACCGAAACAAAATAAATTTTGAGCACGCTTTAAAATCGAAATTCAAGCAGCATCTCTCTTGCATAAATTCAAATATAACGCCCACAAATGAAGCTCTTGCACGTGTATATGAAGTTACAAACTATATACTATGCACCATACAGTATGAAAATGCATTTTTAGATCAAATTAGTAGTTTTTTTGCATATCAAAATTTACATTTTCTATATTCTTTTACTATATTTTGAAATATGTAGAAAATCACTTAATCTAAAGATTCCAGAGTGATCTTCTACCTATCTAAAAAATAGTAAAATTTGATATGTAAGCACATTTTCATACATAAATTACGTTGAAAAGTTCAAATCGACTATTTGGACTTTAAATATGATTAATTCATAACACAGACAAATCTGCGTTATGGGTAGCCTCATAGAAGCAGAATTAGAGTTTCAAAATATTTGAATCAATTTTACAATACTGATAACTTTGTCTAAAGTACACTATAACATAATGTATAAATAAAAAGAGTTTGAAAATTAATGAGATGAATTGAACCTAGAGTGGCAAAAACGTGCCATGCCGTGATCAAAATGTTGAGCGGTGGTCACGGTACACAAATGGTCACGTTGTGTCTAATCGTGTCGTGATAAAAAATGACAAATCACGTTAGTCACGTTTGATCACGTTTAACAATTTTTTTTTCATAATTTAAGTTAATTTATTTAAGATTCATCATTTGATCAAAATTTAATAGTTATAATTACACGTGACTTGCGTGACCACATGCCATCCCGTGCCATCCGGTGTCATGACAAGATCATTCGCATGACATGCCAAATTTTCAAAAGATAATAACAGCACGAAACATGTGAGTACACGTGCCGTTCAGAACCGCCGTACCATTTTTCCCACTCTAATTGAGCCCCATATATGTGGCTCACGTGTATTCGGCTTTGCCTATGCACAATACAATATAGTATTTAGAAAGCAGCATAGTTGACTGGTATATCCTATGTACACTTTTTGAAAAGAAAAGAAGAAAAAGGAGAAAAGTGATAAAAAGAGAGGGGGAGATCAATAATGGGTCACTCCAACGGTCCCAACTCCCAAGGAATTCAGATCCAGTGCAGTAACTCAATTTTTGAGTTTTGATCCAAACCGTCCAAGGTGCTCTAACACGAATCTTAAAGAACCTGGACCCACAAATAATACTGGCCCCTGCGCTACCACCCGAATAGGCACCGTACACGTCTAAACTAAAAAATTGGGTTACTTTAGGGGATCCGGACTCACTCCCAAGTGTAACTAACAGAGAAGGGAAAAAAGCAAAACAAAAGCTCACAACTTTGTTTTATTCATTTTCATCCTTAAAAAGGTTCAAAGCTCACGGCATTCGCTTGGATTTTTCCTCTTTACAATTATTCAATTTTATGTTCTCCCTGCAAAGTAAAATTATTCAATAATAACGAGTCTTTATGGATGGATGGGAACGTGTGAAGGAAATATCTCATGTTTAGGTATATTAATTAAATAATGGTCATTAATTTCTTTCAAAATTTTGAATTTGATTTGTACAACTATGTTTGAAATTACATTTTTTTCTACCCAAAAAAGAAGTTTCACAATCTTTTTCTACCCAAAAAAGATGTTTTTAAAAATTGAGGGTAAATGCACACACTTAATTTGAAATATTTATAAATTGGTGTTTATGATAATTGAAAACTATCAACTGTATATAAAGTCGGAGATATTTTGGAAATTATAATTTGAAATAATTATAGAGGGCTCAAATGCCCCATTGCTTCATACTCTAATCGTACCCCAACATCTTTATCTTCAATTTCGAAGTTTAAACAGACGATCCGAATCGCTCAATATGATATCCACGTTAAAATATGATTGGAGACCAAATTATATATTTTTTGAATTTTTTTTTACTATTTTTTAAGATAGGTACAAAATCACTGTGTTTCAGAAAATAGTGGACCATCTAAAAACAATAATTTTGTATCTATCTTAAAAAATAGTAAAATATTTCTAAAAAATATAAAATTTGGTCTCTAATCACATTTTAACGTGAATATCATGTTGTGGTTCAGATTGTCTGGTTAAAATTTTGAAACTGAAAATAAAAATACTGGAGGCTATTATACCCTTGTAACTAAGTACATTGTTATTGTACAAAATTTTATCCCATATCCTTTCACTAGTTTAAATCATTTGACAATAAAAATAACTATGATAATTATGATAACCATGCCAAATTCATTACAGTAGCGGAACAAAACAAAAGAGAAAAATCAACCAAAACATAAAACATATTATATTTCTCGTAAGAAGAAATATAAACATTGGCTGCACGTGACAGAGACAAAAGACTGTGCTACGTGCAGAGTTGTGCCCACTAATGGACCCTCATTAAGTCCATTAACTATTGTCTTTACTTAGCTAGCTGTAGCGCTTATCAGACCCAAGTCATTTAATTTTTTTTATTAAAAAGAGGAACCGATAAACCGAATCTCATGCATAGACGGCAGGAAATTTCTACACCTAAAGTCACTTATACGTAAGTTCGAGGTGAGTTTTAAGACAAAGATATATCTAGTCATTTGCTAACGGGTACCTCGGGCAGGGCAGGGCAGTACCCGTCCCGGGCAGCGGGCAGGATGGGTACGGGTACAAAGGGTAGGCGGGTACAACGGGCACGGGTAGGCGGGTTTTTTTTTGAAAAACTCCGCCCTGCCCGTCTCAAACCCGTGCCCGTTGCGGGTAGACGGGTACAACGGGCACGGGTACAGCGGGCACGGGCAGGACGGGCACGGGTATTTTTTTTTTTTGCTGTTTTCTGTTTTGTGTTTTGATTTGTTTTCTTATTTTTTTTACCGTGTCGTACGAATATTATTACGTGTTTACCGTGTCGTACGAATATTATTACGTGTCGTACGAAATATTATTTCTTTACACGAGTAATTTTATTTTATTTTCAAACTCTCATTCTAATTATATAGTTTCATAATTTATTTATATCTCGAAATTTGTAGTTTACATTTTAAATTGATAATATATTTTGTAAAAGTTCAATTTAAATTGATAATATAAATCTAAATTAAATAAAAATTCAAATCTAAATTTAGATGCAAATTAAATTAAATCTAAATTGAATATAAATGTAAATATAAATTAAAATTTAAATATAAAAGTTCAATTAACTTACAAATAAAATCTCACATATTTCAAAACTAAATCTCACATAACTAAATGATTATTCTGATTTTGACCACTTTGGTGATTAACAAAATCATAAATCTCATGTGCATAAATGACTTATAACACATACTTTATGCAAAACAATCAGTCACAGAACAATTACTTTTATGCCCAAATTTCAAACAATTATTTTGTACCAGTAAACTTTAATCGTGCAAAGTCAAAACAGTAAATGATGCACGAAAAGACCCTAAAAACTCTGAGATTGTAAAGAAAGTTCGAAAACTCTATATCCGACGGTCGGATCGGGCTGAAAAGTAAGTTAGCTTATTTTTGGGGCTGTGGAGCTCATGTCAAAATTTCAGTCCGATCCGACGGACGGATCAAAAGTTATGCCCTTTTTTGTGAAGCATGCGCAGGACTTGGTTAAACATCATGAGTAAAGCATAGAACAGATCAATTGCAATCATATGAAATCCTTATTTTTTTTTTAAAATAAATCTAACCAATTTTACAATAAATCTAACCAATTTTAAAATAAATTACCTATTCAAAAACTATTTTTAAAACAAATATAACTAATTTTAAAATGAATATAACCTATTTAGCACAAATAAAACCTATTTAAAATAAAATTTAACTTACTTAAAATGAATTGCTACAGTGATCTGTCAAATCAGACGGGCAGCGGGCACGGGTACGGCGGGTACGGGTACACCCGTGGAGGGTGCGGGCAGACGGGCAGCGGGCACGGGTACGGCGGGTACGGGTACACCCGGGTTTGTTTCCAAAAACAGCCACCCTGCCCATTTCAGACCCGTACCCGTGTACCCGTTTACCCGGGTATACCCGGGCACGGGTACGGGTACCCCGGGCACCGGGCACGGGCGGACCGGGTTCGGGTTACCCTTAACAGGCACTGTCAATACACTAGATATATCTAATATTTATATGTCAAAATTCACTCCAGACCCACGTATCAGTGACTTTAAAAACAAAAATTTTCTGTTCACAGAAAGCCAGGTGATCTGATTCCTAAAAACAGATAAAAAATTGTAAAATAAATACCCCTTAGAATCTAGAATCCTCTACTTGATAGTAATCTGATTTTGCAAAAGTACCTTTCTTCATTTTTCCTTTTTGAATTAGCAGTTCAAGCACATCTCAATCTAAACAGTATAATGCATTCATACTTCTAAATTTAATCATTATTAGAGTAGGATTATAATTTTGTAAGTACTAACAATAGCGATTGATTTACAAAGTTTGGCCATGATGAACTTATCTTAGCATTAAAAAAGCAATTATTCCTTTAGGTTTTTATTGGTGTAACAAAAAGTAATATTAACTTTTATTTTACAATTATTACTATAATTTAATTAATTCTGGTGATGTTTGAGCTTATGATGTATAAACTTTACACTTTATTTTACTGGTTGATTATTTAAGTTTTTTTAATCTATATTTTGATCTCATGGTACTGGGATATGCATGAGACCAACTAAATTTTGTGCATGACTCTTAGCTTCAATTAATAGAAACTAAAGACTTGTCTGTCTTTTTAGAAAAAAAAATCAATGAAAGGAAAAACCAAAAAATATTGATAATTTATTGAGATAACATAGGAACATTTTATTTTATTTGGAATATTCATAAATAAAATTCTAGTCAAGTTTCAAACCAGCAACCTCCCATTTAAAAATATTAATCTTGTATTATAGCACCATCAGCAAATATAAGTGTAAAACTATAAAATTTGAAATTAATTATTTTGTACCCAACCAGAGAAATTAGCGTCATTGTTATTTATATGATCCTTATTTATTTATTTTTTTGCCAATATCCTAATCCTAAACAAAAAGAATCCACAATTTACGATATATGGTCACGGTGCGTGCACCCAGTCAAAAACGACAAGTAAATTAAGTCTTGAACGGATGATATAATTGTAAATTTGTCTTTACACTTTTGTTATTTTTTTATTGGTGTGCACAAATAATGGGCATTTAAGTCTTGAACTGATGACATATTGACTGAGAATAGTCAAGTGAATTAATTAATTAATTTCATTAATACTTCTTAATACTAGGATTTCTTTGCAAATTTATCAAAATAAGAACAGATAAACATGTGGCGATGTGTTTCTCCAAGTCAAGATTTGTGTTTAAAATTTTATAAAATTTTATCATCTCTCGAAACAGGGTCATAGTCATTATGATGATAGTATGCTAATATGCTTTGTGGTCCCCTTCAATTTGGATTTGCTCTGACATAAATTATAAATAAATGGCATATACTCTGCATCCGAAGCTTCCTAATACTTGTTTAAACTCTTGGATATTATTATTTATGTATTTAATTAATATAAGAACAGGACTATATGATAATTAGAAGCGTTGAACTCCAGAATCCTCTCCAATCGATTGGGATTGTTTGATTTCATGTTTTACATTAAAATAGGTTCAATCTGGTTTACCCCGCCAAGCTGAAAGTCATTTGGAATACTAGTTCAAATTTGAATTTATGAAATCATTGATCTGAAATATTCAAGTTTAAAAACAAAGCTCAACGAAGATTAACGGTTGGAATCAGAATAACAGGTTTCTATTATTTCTTGAGAATAACAACAAATTTATTTCTACCAAATACTCTTCTTAAGATAAAGTTTTCCGTAATTCAGATTGCACATTTTACTATAACGCACGCTCGTGTGAATTGAAATAAAAAATTCTTCATTTTAGTTTAAAATAATTATTAATAGTTGTTTAAGTTTTGACTAGTTATATATATTTAAAAGGTTGTATTAAATTAAAACTTGTCTCAACCGAAATAAGCAATTATTAATTTCAAAATATACATTTGTTGTTTTAAATTTGTAAACTCGTGATTCAAATCAATAATTATTTGAATTAAAATTTCTCCCACTAATACTGTATAAATCAAGAAAGATGGGCTTTCAACAGAAGATTGATAGCGTACATAACAAAATACAGGGTTGGAAGTCAAACATGTTGTTCTTTGGTGAAAAAGTGACTTTGGTACAGTTAGTTTCGTCGGTTCTGCCATTAGATTACAGCAAGCCATGTAAGTGCCGAAAGAGGTATTAGGCATATAGATAGGATGAGGAGAAGTTTCCTTTGGAAGGAGAATAACTCATACAAGAACATCAATTGCCTCGTCAATTGAGACAAGGTATGTACTTTGAAGATCAATGGGGCGAATAAGTATTTAGAATCTTGAGAGGTAGAATGAGACCCTCTTGCGGAAATAACTATGATGACTAGGGGTACCGAGCTACTGTCATGAGGATATTGTATGAAATAACGACAGCATCACAAGTGCAATAAGATACAAATCTTTCTTCCTTTGCTAAGAATCTCGTTGAGCTAGTGCCATTTTACACATGTTCGGTGCAATAAGGCGCCACCACCACAACAACAATGTGGTGCTGGGAATCTAGGGGAGGTTAACATGCTCATCAGCCTATAGGGTTATGCATGATACCATACTAAGATGCCCTTTTAGTCGAGTCCTTTGAAAGATCAACTATCGAGGTACTGAATGTAATGGGTTGTAATATTACCTCGGGTTACGCCTATTGTGGCACATCATGTTAGGAACGAGAGACCATTTGATGTGGAATTGTCAATTTACGAGGAATCTCTGGAGAAGAATCCTTTAATACCTAAATCTCAGAGAGCATCAGGCACACTCGATAGTGAATTTCTGGTGGAAACAATGTGACTGCATCAGCCATGATCAACGTTTGACTTGCGACACAGCATGGGTTGCGGGCATTTGGGCTCTTTGGAAGGAGCATAACAATCACTACACCAAATTTAGTCTTTTGCAACAACATATTGCAACTAATTAGTTTCTTAGTTGCATTAAATTAATAATATTGCTACTAAATTAATTAGTTGTAATAGAATGTATTTATTGCAATCAAATTATTATTGTTGCAATGAAATGTAGTTGCCCGAAAAGAATTATTGCGACGAATATAACTGTTATTGCAACTATATGTCACGTATACTTACATCACATGGTAAAATTTTAACTTATCGGGATAAATTTGCAAAAAGACAGCTTGTTTCCTCTACCGTCCTCTACCGCTCACCTCCATTCTTCTTCCGACCTTCTCCTTTCTACCATCAACAAGTCTAAAAACCTGCTACTATCCTACACTCCTCCTTACTCTTCCTCTTCCGCTCACCTCCCTTCTGCCTTCCTCCTCCTCCGCTCACCTCCTTCTCACCTCACCTCCTTCTCACCGTCCACTCCCTCTCCTTCCCCTTCTTCTCCTCTACTTATCTCCCTCTTAGCATCGACTATTCCAAAAACCTAATACTCTCCTTTTTCGGCATACCGAACTGGTACCGACCACAATTTAGCATCTTCTCCGGTTTGAGAAAGACAGGGCGCATACTGCTGAATAAAATGACAATCAGTATGCACAATTAGGAATTGTTTGCATGACAAGAAGAAGGACGTACTGGATAATTTAGAGATAGTTTTCCTATTCTGATTGAGAACTACTTTTAATTTATGTGATGTAATATAATAGAATGAGATAGAACTATGTAGTTACATATTTTTTTTCATTACTACAAATGTTAGTAGAACAATATCATCTAACCTCTTAAAAGAAATAGTCATTTATTTTAATATACTATTATGTTCACAATGACATTCAGGTCCTTTACAAATTAAATCAGCTTCAAACTGATGTTCTCATATGATACGATAATAGAGATTTAACTAAGAGGTGTCAAATATTATTGAATGAAATTTTCCTTCTCTAATAGTGTAACCTCTCAAGCAACCTTTTGGGCTGATGGCGGCTGTACTAGGGTTTCAGTTTGACATTATTTTTCTCTTTTCAAAGCATAAATAATGATTATTCAAACAAGATAATGCACCTGATTAGTGGATTCTAAGTGACTCCTCGTTCGCATTTTATAAGATACGCAGATAAAATATATACTAGAAGCATGATTTTTCATTTTGTTTTTGGATAAAAGCAAGTGGCAGCATGTTACTTGAGCAAATTGGCTGCCTCATCACGATTTATAAGCTTCCTGAGAAAACATATTAATTAGGAAAGATATGATGAGAGCATCATAATTTCTACAATTGAATAAATTAATATTTATTTATACATCAATAATTTAACAATTTTCTTCATACTTATTTCATAATGTTTTCATCCATGCAATTTTAATTTCACTAATATGACAAAAATAATTATCTTCTGAATTGATAATTTATACAATTGCTAACATTGTAATACTGATTTTTAGACAAATTAATAATTTAACAAGATTGCTGACATCTCTATAATTAAATTTACAATTGTCACATCAGCATTTTATAATTTCTTTATAAGTGAAATGGAGATGTTCTAAAATGCTAGAAATAATGTTTTTTTTTCTTAAAAATATATTAGATTTCATAGATTACATTAGTATCAATATTTTCATCAAAGATAAACTTATATTGAATTGAATTTAAAGTTAGGACGAGAGAAAATATAAATGGTGGTAACAATACATTTCTGAAATATTATTTAATTTAGATATTCACTTATGTTTAATTTACTTAAATTCAATTAAGAACCACATATAGTGGTTATATATTATTTTCCGTGCAAGAATTCATAGGTTCAAAATCTATTATTTTAATACAAGCGAAAGGGGGTTAATCCATCCTTGTGAATTGAAATTTTAATTTTAATTTTTTATTACTATTAGTCTCTCACAAAAAAAATTACATAATATTTATTTATTTAGCTTTCCTTATCTCAATTTTCTAGTTCCGTTCTGATATTAGTTGATAAAGGAATGTCAGATGTTCATATTACATTGGTACTGTGCAGTTTGGGACAAAAATATTTACAGAGCTAAATTTTATGGTAAATTAAAAAGATGCAATAATACCTTTGTTAAATTTTATGGGAAGGTGGGCAAAGTCACTGTCAACTGAAAACAATCATATATAGCACAATTAATCGTCATGATTGAATTTGCATCTTTTTTATATGTCGGAGATTCGCGTTTCTTTTGTTTTACTTACTTTTTTTGGGCCTACTTATTGTAATTTGATTTTTTTTTTTTAAATTTCAAAACTAGATAAATTTACATGCAACACCTTTGAAAAAAGAGGACAGAAAGTATAGAAAACATAGTAAAAAAATAGTACAAAAATATATATATCAAAAGTAGAGACAACTCAAGCTCAATTTTGGATCCAGATTTAGAAAGAGCATTTAATTTAGTAGTATATTTGTTGGTTGGAGAGAAATGGAGAAATTTGCATGTGTACACAACTCAAGCTGAATTGTGGACCCAACGCCACCTAGACTTCATATAAGAAATGCACCAAACCATACCACTGTGTGAGTGTGGTTGGTGATCCAATTGCTTTGAGAGATTCTTCAAAATAAAGCAGAGAGAATATCATGGCAACAAAGACAAAAAAAAAGATTAAGGGCTAAGAATTTTGTCTGAAATCCCTATGTGGTCCAAATACTGTTCTTGCACGAGCTTTGCATAATAGATTTAACAATTTACTAGCAAACAAGCCCTTTAATTTGATTTTATGCGATTGACACTTTTTTTAATACTTGAAGCAATCTAAATAAGATCATATATATTTCTAACCTAACAACGGCTATTCCCAATGTTATCAAATACAATTTTGAATATGCATACCTAAAAAATTACATATGAAAATATATATGCGGTTTAATATTTTTACATAATAATCTCTTACATAATAAAAAATAACAAAAATAATCTCTTACATAATAAAAACTAGCAAAGTAATATTTTTCTACATATTAAAGAGAAAGAAAAGGGTTGTGCTTATTGTTCTAGTCTTGAACAGGTTAAACTTGAGCATGCAACCAATGGTGAAGCCTAATTAAACCGAATCCAATCCGTCCCCACCCACAACCCATTTGTTCATGAATAATATTGGTTTATAGCTGGCATAAAGCGACCACATCTAAGATGCAATAATTTCATTTTGTAACGGGTCTCAGACTCAGAGTGTTGAACCATAGAAACGAAATTAGATAGTGTTGTGAACTTGTGATGTTGGGTTCAGTTTAAGTAGGTAGGATGCAGATATGATATGCTGAGATTTGATCATTTGACACTTAATTTGTTTCCTAGAAATATTCTAGGTGTAGCGGGTAGTTAAGCCTTCTGTCAATGAAGCTGGTGTACATGTGTGTTGAGACCAATCAAACCTTTAATGAGGGTGCGTTTACAATCGCGAGGTTAGCAGCAAATTCAAGATTCGGAACAGTCCTTAATCTAACAAATCAATGAAATAGAAGACCCCTGCTAACCCAAGAGTTTCGAACAACTTACTTTTTCATCCAAACACGGAATAGTAAAATTATTTTTTCGCTAACCCAAACTTCTGCAATTCCATCGCCATCGATCCAAACGCGCCCCTTTGCAGAGGAAAGATGTAAGGTAGAAACAGTAGTCGCATGCTAATGCAAACATATAACAAAAAAAAAGAATTAAGAATTAAGTAATTAACTCAACAAATAGGTTTGATATTCATGGTTACATTGTTTATATCGTGAGCATAATTCAAGTTTGAATTATTTAATGTGCATGCTTGACAAAATCCTAAACCCTAAACCCTAAACCCTAAACCCTAAACCCTAAAACCATCTATACTTACAGAAATCAAACCTAAGCCAGATCTATAATTCTGGACAGCTCATGTTGTCATTGGGATGCATTAATGCAATTGAAAGGCATTCAAATATTCAATGAGATTTCTCTCTGGAATTCCTCCTGACCTAGCAATCAACGGCTAGTTTAATTATATCCAAATGACTAGTTTTGTAATAAAGATAATAACCTTATTTAGGGGTGGAGCCGACTGGAGTCAGACTGTCAGAGACAGGACTTGCTGATTCTTATCTCAAAATATTTCAAAAATACACCTTTTTATTTTTTTTATAGAAGTGCATTTAATCTTAAAAAATTATAAAATTTTGTCAACACCTGAAATTTTTCTCATGTTTCTATGTTTTTCTCAAAATAATTATCCTGACTACGTTTTTGATCTCATTTATTAGGATTTAGGATATGGTCTCTCAAACCTATATAAACCTAATGGTTACTAGCTTATTTACTATACCATATCCTAATCATTTATGTAGGTTTATAAAGATCAAAATTAGTCAAATTTGCTCAATAAAACTTTGGACCTATGCAATTTTAGGCTCCATAAAACTTTGGGCCTATGCAATTTTAGGCTCCATAAAACTTTGGGCCGAGATTTCCATTTCCATGTTTTTAGGCCTAGAAATTATACCATCTGTAGGTTACATGCCATTATTGTTCTGGAATAGTTATCTGCAAATTTAAGATAGGCAACTTATTAATTAATTTAAATACTTGACTATGTTGCATAACTTATAATTATTTTTATGTCGTCCAATTCGAATTAATTTAAACCATTATTCAAACAGCATATAATGAATTTATTAAGATGCACAACAAATCTTCGAATTGAGGAATGAAAAATTTAATGCGAACAATTTAAGAATTAAGTAAGCTCATCGATATAATGATAGAATTAGATAAATCGAGTTAAGATTATCAATAATTAGGTTCGATATTCATGGTTACATTGCTTATTTGACGTGCTTGAAAACATTTTATATAATCAAATAATTCAAAATGTGGACTGAGGTTAGAAGAAATATTTTAAAACACCTTATTTAATCGCCTCTGAGATGTAAAGGGTCTAAAATATGGAACCAGATCACCTGCTCCTCTGTGGGCAGGAAATTCCTGCTCATAAAATTACTGACACGTGAATTAAGAGTGGGTTTTGATATTTAAATATTAAATATAATTTTGTCTCAAAATTCATTCCGGATCCACGTTGATAGGCCCATATGCCAATGGCCCTTAAAAGGCCCAGGCCTGGCCCAACTAAACATCTCTAGATCAAAGTTCACAGCAAACAGGCCCGAAACAGACCGCGGCCCAAAAATTACTCGGGATTCGGACCCCCTCCCGGGGCCAACCCGAGGTCAAAAACCACTCGGGATTCGGACCCCCTCCCGGGGCCAACCCGAGGTCAGAAATCACTCGGGATTCGGACCCCCTCCCGGGGCCAACCCGAGATCAGAAATTACTCGGGATTCGGACCCCCTCCCGGGGCCAACCCGAGGTCAGAAATCACTCAGGATTCGGACCCTCTCCTAGGGCCGGCCTGAGGCGAAGCACAAACTGAGACTCGGAGCCCTCCTAAGGGCCCGCTCGAAACTGAACAAAACAAGGCTGAAAGCCTAGCATGCCGAACAGCCCAGAAAGGTTGACACGCGACCTCGCCGTTCGGCTTGAGACTTACTACGCGAACTTTATAGCCTAATATGCGGACACCCTCAACAGTATGCGGGTCTTTGTCATTAATGCTGACAAGACCCCGCTACAGTGGGCCACCCCCTATATAAGGCAAAGAAACCCCCAGAAAAGGGGATCGCATTTATCACATTCTGAGTCTGGAGAGGTATCAAAAAGGGTTAGAGCGTTAATACCCCTCCGACTCCCCGCGTGCCCACCATTCCGACCCGCTTCGCTCGAGGCGAGACGGGCCGCGCAATCAGCACCCAATCTCCGCACGGCCTGCTTCCCAGAAACAGAGCGTGCCTGCACCTTACTGGACCGAGTCCAAGTACGGCCCGGCCCCTACGGGAAGGGACGTATCACACGTATCGGTTCCAATATGAATATTGGACGGCTGATGGTCCTCTAGTCTCATTCGTACGTCCCCGCAACGAATTGGATCTATATGAGTTCGATAGCCCGTTATCCTGTTATTGGCCGAACAGCCATATACATAATTAATTGATATGTGTGTACGTCTATCATGACCAAAAAAAAAAAAAAAAAAAATCAATTTCAATTGAAATTCGCGACACTCTAGCTAATTAACCTTTTTGTCCAAAGTAAAAAAAAAATGAAGGAACATGACAAATATTGAGTCAATAATAACACCATCCAACTTTTCACCCATTTTCATATATAATTGAAATGAATTATGGAAAGTTACATGAAATTTATTTTACACTTTATAAATATCACGCATAATCAGCCAAATCAGGTTTAAATTGAAACACGCAATAAATAAATAAAAAAGAAACAAAAAAAAATCACGCATGCACACATTGGTAATGCAAAGAGCTGCCTCAGTAATTCACAGCGCCACATGACTTTCTGATCTCACCCTTCGTGCCAGGGAGCATCGGAATGTTGCCCATTTTCACCATTGATTCCGCAAACTTTGCCTCAAAGTGCTGAGGTGTAGTCCGAAAGTCGTTAACAAGGTTGCTTGTCTCACTGCTTGTCAAGAGGCTCCAGTCCGAGAAGAAGAGCCCTTTGAGTTCAACAACATTTTGGTAGTACTGGGTATCCAACTTGCTCGGTGTGACAAAATCCAGAGGGACAACACCATCGATATCCACCGGTGCATTTTCCGGACACTTGGTTCTCAGAAAATATCCAAAGTTTTGATCCATCGTGGGGTCAATGGTGGGGTAGAGGCGCTTTGTGAAGGACGAGCAGTGAGAGCGGCCGATTGAGTGAGCTCCAGAAAGTATAACCACATCATCTGCAGAGAGCCCCTGGGCTGCAAAGAGAGCCTTCACTACAGTGAGATTGTGGAAAGGAGCGGGAAGCGCCTGGACCTCATCTGCGATGGAGATCCTTCCGTCGAGCCTTCCTGAGGGAATTTCATAGGAGATCTTTCCAAGGAAATAAGTCGCATCACGTGCTGCAAAGGCAATGATATCTGCACAGGAGACGACACCAGGACAGACGTGCTCAACAGCTGATTTCGCCTCATCAATCACTTCAAAGCCACGAAGGCTAGGATTGTTAGGTACCGCCAATTTCTCAGGGTTTGGATTTTGATAAGATTTATCAAGTAAGACGGAAGCATCACAACCCTAACATACATAGAGAGAATAACCGCAGAAAAAGAAATATGTTACTACTGTTGGATGACAATCATATATATAGTAACGTACGTATTGATAAATAATTTAGTGTTGCGCAGGGAAATCACTTTAATGAAGGTTATCATGTCTTATGTTATATGCGGAATTATATATATGTCTCTACACTCTACTTATGGATAATGCTACTAACCAACCAGAATAATGTTTAATCTATCCTGATATTATTTATGTAAATTATAAAGAATATTTTATTTTTTTATAACAAGTACGCGCTAAGATAAAAATTCAAATGCTTGTTTTTGTATGACACTTCTTCACTAGCAAATTTGTGAGCTAGTGACAAAATTATTATTGTCCCAAAATCAACCACCTAATTAATAATGCTGCGGCAATATGCATATATATATATGAGGTGTGTGTGTGTGTGTATATATATATATATAGTTAAATTTGATGACAACACTGCTACGTACGTATCTCACCGAACTGTTAGCTCAAGTGGTATTATTAAGGCAATTTTTTTAGAGATTTTAGTTTCGAAGTCTTTAGTTTAGTATATGCTCAATATATATACAAGAATAAGACAGTATCCGCGAGGGTAAGAAGTGACTATTCGCGACAGTATACCGATAGAAAAGTGTTTTTTCTATTAGTGACGGAAGTATCCGCGAGGGTATACCGACAATATCCCTAACAAAGAAACTTATTGCTGCATTCAATTGTTGGGACATATTGCTGAATGATATATTGACGACCCGTTAATTAAGCAAGAAACGTTGTTAAGAAAGATGTATAAATGGTTGTCAAGATACGTACTCTAACAAAACAGTCATGGAAGAACATTCTGATCAGGCCGGCGCCGAGGCCAGGGTCTTGTAAGACATACTTGTAGACTATGCCTTTGACAATTTCTTCTGCTTGAGGGCAAGTATTTGTGTACTTGTAGTATCCAATTTCGAGAGATTTGGTCGCCATTGCACCAAAAAGGAGAATACATGAGAAGAAAATTTGAATTTTAAATGTACCTTTGGCACCCATTTTGTTATTAATATTTACTACTTTAGGATTTGAGAGCTCGAGAGAGAGCGCTTCTAATTTGAGCTTTTGTTGGTGTATTGGAATTGATAGCAAGGCTTCCTTTTAAATAGGAGAGAAAGCAGACCAAGTTATACAAAAAAAAAAAAAAAAATTATTCGGCAGAACTTGGTCTTTTTCTTCATGGATATTTTAATTTCCTATTTTGACAAAGTACCAGGAATTGCTTAGCTGTTTAATAGTGGTATCACGTTCTATTTTATATAATTTTATATGGATAATGGATTACTTATAATATGTCACCTCATTGAGAATTTATTGCCTAGTATTTCAATCAATAGGAGGGATCCGATTACAACACTTTTGATTTACCACAAAGTTACTACAACTATTTTTTTTATTTTCAAAGTCCAAATCGTCGATCCAAACCGTTCAACATGATCTCCACAATAAAATGTAATTGCAGATCAAATTTTTCATTTTTTTTCATTTTTTTTACTATTTATTAAGTATTTTACAAAAACTAGTCAAATTCAGACCATTGAATTTTGTACCCATCTTAATAAATAGTAAAAAAATTCAAAAAAATGTAAAATTTGATCTACAAGCACATTTTATTGTGGAGATCATGCTGAACGGTTTGGATTGACGATTTGGACTTTGAAAATGAAAAAAATAGTTGTGGTAACTTTGTGGTAACTCAAAATTGTTGTAACTAGATCCCTCCTCTTCAATCAATTACATATTCTTAATTTTGGTACAAAAAGAAAGATAAAATCATGAGCTAGTTACTTTTGTGATTACTCTCTAAAGTCATTAACAATAATTGATTGAGGTTATTGTTCTCAGAAATTGTATACATATGAAATTAAAATGCATCTCTTTAAAAGTACTAAATTAAAAGGTCTACACTGTTGTTGTTAGCAAGAGTTCAAGAAATGAGAAAGTACTAAATTAAAAAGAGTTCCAGGGGATTCTGGGATTTAATATGATATATTATCTATTTTTCTAAATAACTGGTATAATAATCTGTTTCATTTTTTTAACAAATTGGGAATAAGTCCACTTACTTCATTGAAATCTGAAAATAGTTCTTATATAAAGGTTGGTGCCAAACAACTGGAGTAGACTTTTTTTTGTTATAGAACAGAGTTTTAGTTTGTACGTAATGTATTTCTTAGAATAGCTTAAATAATTTTCAGCAATCTAATCTACACTGAAAAAAAATATATGGGCAATTACCATCACATTTCCATCCTTTTTTCTTAACTTGACTTTAGTAAAAATTTAGTTTTTTCTTGTTGAAAATGTCCTACAAGTTAAATGATTTTGAAACAAAATTAATAATTAAATATGGATTAAATTATATCAGTGCGACCGAACTAGTGCGAATGAACTGGTGCGACCAATTGATGCATTGCGTTATATATAAATTCAAATTTCCAGAATTTATAAGATCTTAATACATGTTTCCAAAAGTAGACCAAGTTATAAAAAAAATGATCAATAAAAAAATATTCAGCAGAATTTGGTTTCTTTCTTCATGGATATTTTAATTTCCTATTATGACATAGCACCTGGAATTGCTTAGCCGTTTAATACTATTTAAATACTATTATGACATAGCACCTGGAATTGCATGGCTGGATATTTTAATTTCCTATTAAGACATATCACGTTTCTTTTAAATACTAGTTATAACCTATTTATCTATTTTATATAATTTTGTATGGATAAATTATATTATTGCACCTGGAATTGCATGTATTCATTAATTGTTATTTAACAAAGTGGGAATAGGTCCACTGATTTCATTGAAATCAGGAGAATACTTCTTATAGAGATTGGTGCCAAACAACACGAGTAGACATTTAGTTCTTATAGAATAGACTTTTAGCTTGTAATGTTATTTCTTAGAATAGCTTGAATAATTTAAATGAAAACAATTAATTTGAGCAATCTAATCTAGATTCAGATACATAGCTACACTGAAAAAATAAACTTATGCAAAAAAAACAAATAAATGAGCAATTAACATCACATTTTCCAGCCCTTTTTACTTAAGTTGACTTAGTAAAAAATTAGTTTCTTCTGGTTGAAAATGTCCTCCAAGCCAAATTATTTTGGGTAAAAATTAATATTTAATTATAAATTAAATTGGACCATGTAAATTGTGGGCTGAAAATTCTGCATTATAGACGTACTTGTAGACTACGTCTTTGACAATTTCTTTTGCTTTGAGGACAAATATTTGTGCACTTGTAGTACCCTATTTCGAGAGATTTGATCGACAGTGCACCTTAAAGGAGAATACCGAGAGGAAAATTGAATTTTAAATGTATTTTTTGCACCCATTTTATAATTAATATATACTGCAAACCGTAGGATTTGAGAGTGATGAGAGAGCAAGGGAGACAGAGAGCTGCTAATTTTAGCTTTTGTTGGTCTATTAGAATTGATTTTCAAGGCTGCCTATTATATAGGAGAGAAAGTTGTCCTGGTTATACAAAAAAAAAAAGATAAATATTTTTTTTCACTGGCCTGGTCTCTTTTCTTTCTTCATGGATATTTTAGTTTACAAAGCATATAAAAAACTATAAAATTTCTTTAAAAAATAGTAATTTTGTACCTATGAAATATAATAATTTTTGTAAAAAAACATATAAAATTTGATCTCTAAGCACATTTTAATATGAGATCATGTTGAGTGGTTCAAATCGTCTGTTTAGACTTTGAAAACGAATAATAAAAGTAAGGGGAGGTAGCACAGTTGGTTAGGAAAAAGTCCTAAGACTGTTGGTTAACCAATGGTCGAGAGTTCGAATCCCCCTCACGACTTAGCAACCTCTGCAAAAGTTTTCAAAAAAAATAAGAAACTGGGGGCATATTGGAATATGAAAATAATGAACATTTCAGCCCTCCTCTTTATATTTTTGGCTAGTCCCCAAATTTACTAGCCATAATGAACCATGTTATAGTTGTTGAAACAACACTAATTAAAATTGTTGAAACAACACATAATTAAAGAACATACAAAATTAGACATCACATAATTATTTACATTAATTACAACTGTTTACATGTAACACCTTACTTGTTTTGTACCTTGTTTATATCAATATTTTAACAAACTCTAACAACAATGTTTCATAATAAATGTACTCTATTCTTCACAGTTGTGGCTCTAGTGCTGGTTCTTGGCCCTTGGAGCTGCACACAAAGTAAATAAATATTTTGCATTGTAATAAGGTGAATTAAATACTTTCATTATGGGGTTGTACTGGAACACCAACTGATGCAATAAAAAAAAGGGAACTTCTGATCAAGCTGGGATATGAACAGTCAGACAGTGCACTATATCGGTATCAAATCTGATTGGTTCAATCACTGGCGGAGTCACATAGAATCAGGAGCAGGTAACTTTTTATTCTGAATTTTTAAAATTGAGTATAGGTGTACGTAGAGTGGAAAAAACGTGCCATGCCGTGCCGTGACTAACACACTGTAACTGTGGTCTCGTGCCATTCCGTACCGTGATCTAGTTAATTTTTCACGTGCCGTGCCGTTACCAAAATGTCAAGGGGTGGTCACGGCACGTGTGCCTAAACGTGCCGTGATACGTGACTCGCCGTGCCTAAACGTGCCGTGATACGTGACTCGCGTGACCATTTAATCATAATTTAAGTTAGTTTATTCAAGATTCACCATTAAATCAATATCTAATGGTTCTCATTACACGTGACTCGCGTGACTACGTGTTGTGCCGTGCCGTGACTAAATCTTTCATGTGCCGTGCCTAAGTTTCAAAAGATGGACACGGCATGGGACACGCGAGCCACGGCACGTAATTGACACGCGTGCCGTGAAGTTCCGTGTCTTATACCGTGCCGTTCCGTGCCGTAATCGTACCGTTCCGTGACGGAGCCGGCTACACCGTGCCATTTTTCTCACTCTAGATGTATGTATACATAATTGGGTTGCTATCTATTTATGAAGAAAATTTTATCGACCCTTAAATAGTTCACAGTCGAAATTAGTTAATTCACGACAGTCTACAACCCGCTAGTTGTACCGGTAAATAATTTTTTCTTCTACTAATCAAATCCTAGCTATGCCTCTGAGTTCAATATTGCGGTATCAAAGTGCTGTGACAGGTTGGTACGTATCACAGTGAAAGAAGAACCCAAACCGATTACTGAGCTTGAAACTGCCCTTCCCCCATTGGCCTTCCAAGATTATCAAATTCAATTTTGTAAAGCAAAAAAGAATCTAATATTTCTTTTCTTTGGAAACATTGGCCAAACTATGTAGTCAATTTTGGTTGGTTGTTCCGCTCATACATGTAATTTTCCATTTTTTTTTTCCATTTACAATATATTTTTTTATTGTACTTAATTTGAGAACTTATATACTTGTTAGATAATAAATGTATAGCATTATTTTTTAAAATTCAGTGAAATTTATTATCTTTTGTAATGGTTGAAAATGCCATTGTATATTTCTGAATGTAATATCGATCTTTGGCAATGAAGTTAAAAAATAAAGAAATTAAATTGCTGGAAAAAATGAAAACGCCTGTTGATAAATGGACCCAAATATGTAGTCAACTTTGGGTGATAATGGACCAAAATATAAGGAGTAGAGGCTCTTTATAATTTCTCAAGCACTGAGTAGAGGCTTCTTATAATTGTTACTATTATCCCTATGAAATTTTGGGCCGAGGTTTCCCTTCCCTCCTTTTTAGGTCTAGAATTTGTAACATAACGAGCTGGCTCGGTCCGAGCTAGGCTCTAGCTCAGCTTGTTAATTCTGGACCGAGCTACAGCCGAGCGAGCTGGACCTAGGTCATTCGAGCTAAAATCTCAGCTTGAAATCGTGACAAGCTAGCCCGAGCTGACTCGCTAGGTTTGGCTGGATCTTGTTTTAAGAAGAAAATAAATTCTACAAACTTTTTGGATCGAGCTGGACAGTATAAAATACACACAAAATTATTCAAATTCACAAATTGGTGCCTAACCGAGCTAGCTCGCGAGCTGGAGAGCAAGCTAGGCTCTAGCTTGAACTCGTTAATTCTGAACCGAGCTAGTGGCGAGCTGGCTCGTTAACAGCTCGGTCCAGTAACGAACGAGCTGTTAGCGAGCGAGTTAGGTGCCAGTCACGATCGAGCCACGAGCTACAAGCTTTTTTGCCACCCCTAGTAGGTTACATGTCATGTATTTGTTTGGACTAGTTATCTGCAAATTTAATATAGTCAACTTATTCCGAAATTTTATTTATACCATAATAAAAAAAAATCAAAACACCCAATATTTTTCCATTTACAATATATTTTTTTATTGTACTTAATTTGAGAACTTATATACTTGTTAGATAATAAATGTATAGCATTATTTTTTAAAATTCAGTGAAATTTATTATCTTTTGTAATGGTTGAAAATGCCATTGTATATTTCTGAATGTAATATCGATCTTTGTCAATGAAGTTAAAAAATAAAGAAATTAAATTGCTGGAAAAAATGAAAACGCCTGAGATGAATTTATACGCCAAGCTAGAAATTTCTGAGGCCCAAATATGTAGTCAACTTTGGGTGATAATGGACCAAAATATAAGGAGTAGAGGCTCTTTATAATTTCTCAAGCACTGAGTAGAAGCTTTATATAATTTTGGGCCGAGGTTTCCCTTCCCTCCTTTTTAGGCCTAGAATTTGTAACATTTGTAGGTTACATGTGATGTATTTGTTTGGACTTTGAACTAGTTATCTGCAAATTTAATATAGTCAACTTATTCCGAAATTTTTATTTATATCATAATAAAAAAAACCAGAACACCCAATATTTTTGGGAAAATTCAAAAACTACCCAGACCGTCAAATGTCCCTGCGGTCTCAAAGATTGGGGGCCGCCCAATGCCTCTGTGGCCCCAATCTAGGGGCCGTCCAATAGCTCAGTGGCCCCATTTTTTTTTTTTTTTTACAGAAATTTTATTAACAAGTTATACAGTGTATAACTAATTTACTATTTAGATGCGACATAAACTAAAAACAAAAATCCTTGTTCTCTGTGCTACATCTGGCGAATTGGCAATGTTGAATGAATTAGTAAATTAGTTTTGAGACAAAAAATCTTTGTTCTCAGTGCCACTTACAAAAAAAAAAAGAAACAATGAAGCCACTGGGGCATTAGGCGGCCTCTAGACTGGGGCCGCAAGGCCAATTGGCGGCCTGGGTAGATTTGGAATTCCCCAAAAACAGAGAGTGTTTTAATTTTTTTTTTTAATTACGGTATAAATAAAAATTTCGACAACTTGATTTTTTGAGGGGTAACATGAAATTCTCCCTAAAATGAACTTATATGACTAAACTTTTTACTACATAATTTTATACTAAATTAGTTCGAAACTTTCATATACAAAGACATTACTTGTAAATGATGCAAATCGACTTAACAGTTTGGATTCATCGTATCAATCCAATTCGGTAAATTTTAAAGTCAAAATTCATAACAGAATTTACATTTAATTTTGTATAGAGTTGTGTACTGACCCAGTGAATTTTGTAAGCAACAGTTAGCATATTCCTTTTTTTATTTATAAGGTGGGTTGCCGTAAATAAATTGTAAAAGGTTTCGACAATTAGCATATTCCTTTTTTTTCATTTATAAGCAACAGTTAGCACATTCCTTTTTTTGTAAGCAACAGTTAGCATCTTGGTAATAATAGCAAATAAATTGTAAAAGGTTTCCACAAATGAAATATCATCTATATATATTATAAATAAAAAAAATGATGAATTTGATAAGTTTCACCGTTAATTAGGTGATATAAAATTTATCATGATGAATATGAGTGGGAAAAGTATCCTCAGGTACCGTAAAAGATTCCTCTCACTTTACGATTTGAGATTAAGTCCCAACTGCTTTGAGATTCGAGCTAGCACAGGGGCAGTATTATTAGCTTTGAGATTCGTGCCAAGTTAAATAGAACGGTTCAGATCCACTAATTATAAAAGATTTCTTGTTACAATACCGGGGAGGATCTGAATTCATATGGGTGAGGCTATGATACTATGCACAGCGTATTTTGATCTGTACCATAAATATATATTTCTATTTTTGATATCTAAACAGCCGATCCGTTTTGTTCAACATAATCTTTATATGGAAATGTGCTTACATGTCTAATTTTATATTTTTTAGAATTTTTTTTCTATTTTTTAAAATAGGTACAAATTCACTTGATCTAAAGATTCTAGACCATTTGAAATTAGTGATTTTCTACCTATCCAAATATATAGTAAACAAATGAAAAAAAATGTAAAATTTGGCATTCAAATACATTTTCATATGAAGATTATGATGAATGGTTCGAATCGACTATCTAGAGTTTGAAAATAAAAATATGGATCCGTTGTACGGACCAAAATGCGCTATGCACGGTCTCACTCAGATCTATATTTAACAAAATATGTGAAAATATGAAATAATACAAAAATAGCAACAACAAAATTGATAAACAACCAATGCACAAGTCAACAAACACGTCTATAACTAATTTTCTATTTCAAAAAATAAAAAAATGAATTTTTTTTTTTTTTTGACAAAAGTGGGAGACCCACCAGTTTCATTTATGAAACTTAAAAAGTTTTGGATTACAAAAGCAGAGATCTGATACAGAAGCTCTGAAACAAACTAAAAAAAATAAGCCTAACACAGAGGCAACTACATAACAGCATATAATGTTCTGCAAGGAGTAGGGTAAGTAAGTAATAGACTAAATGACAATAGTAGCAGCACCAGCCAAAGAACCAGTATCAACTGAATCAGACTCCAGAGGAATAACTCCAACTCCATAAGCAGCATCAAGCTCTGTACTGCCCCCCTCAAGTAATCCTCTAACTCAAGTGCGGGATCGTCCTCTGAATTGAGGGAGCTTTCCCTTTCCTGGGTATCGGTATCCGAGATGGTAATTAGGGGGCCTACCTGATACAAAGGTGAAACATTAAGATTATTAAGATATTGATCATCAAAGAATCTCAACTCATAAAATATGGATGAGCTCTTTCATTTGTATTGCTTGGAATATCTGGAAAAACCGTAATGCAGTTATTTTCAGGAACCAGAATTGCCTACCGAGGGCACTGGCATTCAGGGCGGTACAGGAATCGCGTTTATGGATACAAAACTGTTAAGGCGCGATGTTAGTCAGTTTTCGTCTTCTTTTTACGGTTTCAATGTAACGATGTTTTTTTCTTTCCTGTTAGATAGTAGGATTGCTTATTTGCTGGTATATATATTGTAAACTGTTTTTTTTCCTTCGAATATACATGGCAGCTTCTGCCAGAATCTTAAAAAAAAAAAATCTCAACTCTTTTATTTATATATGAAGTAAGGCTTTGTTTGATTTGGCTGAGATATTACTTAATCAATAGATGCACTATCTTTGTGGCACACGCATACGATAAGTTGCACGGATTAATTGCACATTAAATGTTGTAGATATTGCATTTTTGAAAAAAAAAATGCTGATTATAAACAGATTATCTTTTGATAGTTCCTATTTTTCAAATGACACAAGTGCGTATGCAAAATAAATATTTGAAACGGGATCAATCAACAAAAGAATTAATTATAGAACATCGAAGACAAATTTGTTCCTCATTTGTTAAGAAATATTGTGACGTAATGGTTCATGACAGAAAAATTATATTTAACAAATGTAAGCTCAAATTCCAAGCAATCCTTTTTTAAGTACTTTACATATAGCGGACTTTTAGTTAGATATTTATACTTGCAAAGTTATCTGTTCAGACTTGTTGATGTTCATATCTACATTATAAATTGTTAATAATATTTATACTGTTAGATATTTGTATTTGGAAAGTCATGTGTTCAAACTGTAGTGTGCTTATTAATATTCAGGTGTTTATGCATTCACTACCATAAATTGGTACTTAATTAATTCTGCACAAGCACTTGACAATTTCTGCATCTTTTTACTTTTAATTAACTGATCTACAAAACTCTCCTAAAAAAGTAACACATAAGGGTTGAAACTTGAAATTTTTATTATTAGACGGGAAGAGCCGAGAAACAAAAAAAAAATGTTCTCCAAATTAAAGAGGAAGAACATAACAACGAATAAAGATGTTTGATAAAATAAAAAAGGGAAAGAGTTGGCCAAAACTTTAAGAAATAAACAGCTCTAGATTCAAAAATATATTTATAGTAATTAATATTAACTAATATAGGATATTATTATAATTGTCTCAAGATTTTAAATGCTTGGATTGTTTTGATTGTGTGATGAATTAATGGATCTGAATTAAAAAAAAATCGTCGATTTTTTTTTTTTAAGATTTCTGTATATAACATCTAAAACCTACATACTCATTCTAATGCTCTATATTATTTTATATTAGTTTCTATAAATAAAACATTCTGCTTCACATGGGTATACTTCTATTAATTTCTACATGATTTAAGTTTGTCTTTTTTTCTTTATGTTGTGGAGAGCCAAGGGGGCAATGTAATGATTTGCTTTTGTGATTTCAGGAGGCTATACGTTCTTTGTTTCTGTAGGAAATGAATAAATCCACGGACGTAGGATTTTTGTCGGAGAGGGATATAAATCGGGTTAAAATATTTTATTGGGTTCAAACTCATTAACTAATCGGGTACTAGTAACATAATAAGAAACAATAAAAATAGTATAGTCTTACATAATAAAAAACAACAAAATAATATCATTTTACATATTAAAAAACAACAAAGTTGGTCCGGATCGTAAATTTCTATAAAAACAACAAAGTTTCTCATTAACAGAGCTTTTGGACTGGTCTGGCGGGCTTTCCAGTTCCAGAAAAAGATAAAATAATTTTCAAAAAGAAGTAAAGTGGTATCAGACTCGTATTTTCTCACTTAATTTTAAAATTCAGAGAGGGACAGCTGCCCCTCTGACTGTGTGTGGGTCTGCCCCTGGTCCACAATAGAACATATTCAATTTCATTTGATTCCTAGTATGTGGTGGAAATCTAAAATTTAACGGTCCTACGTGAACAACTTGAACTCCAAAACTTGTGCAAGTCGGGAGCTGTCCCAACTCCCCACAGTATAATGGACACGTGGCCCAACCATAATTTACTTTTGGGTAGTGCCAATAATTTGTTTTACTCAAGATTATAGACCTAAGGACACGGTCTAGCGCGTGACTCGTCCTGAGCTCGCACAAGTTTTGTTCTTTACGACTCCTGAACTAGATGCACACAGTTAATAAATTCTGACTAGAGCGTATCTCCATTGCATTATTAAGCACGTTGATGTTCTGATCCGCTAATGGTTACGATTGAAAGATGAAATTTCGAATTTAATATCAGCCCTCTAATCACATAATCTGTTATCTTTTGATAAAAATATTTTCGCTACATGTATAGCCACACATAATATTGCGCTGACGTCCTCTTTTTCTCTGATTTCCTTTTCTATGAAGGAAACATCTCTCTTGATTTTTCTCTTTTCCCCGTGAATCCTAATTTCTCTGTGGCCGCCATGGTTGGCTTATCCACCGACGAATCATCTCGGTGGTGGAGGCGCCGTCACAAGGACTCTTCGCTCATGATGCACAAGGCTTCTCCTCCTCCGGCCAATCATTTCTCTGCGCCTGCCATGGTTGGCTTCTCCTCCTACGACGAATCATCTCGGAGGAGGCGCCGCCACAAGGACTACTCGCTCAAGGTGCGTAAGTATCAGCGCTGAGGGATGAAGCGCCGCCACCGCCTTCGCCGCCGTAGATCTCCCGTCGATTCTTCCACTTCCTAAACCTGTAAAGTAAGATTAATATGCTCTTACTCTTCATTTAGGTGTCGAATTGTCTCACATATGCTTCGACTTTATCTCATTTGAGGAGGCTGAACTCTCCTATTGGGCGTGAAGGTTAGTTTTGTACTTTACAAGGAAGAAGAGCAGCGTGAGTGAGCTATACTTACGATGCTTTCTTTGTCTCCACCTACACAGAGGTAAAATACTGCCTTCCTTTTTCTTTGCTTATAACTGTTTTGTAAAAGGTATAAATTGGTTGTCAAACAAAGCTAAAACTAAGTAGGCATTAGATTGAAGATTTTTTATCAGTTTGAACTCATTTCTTGACGAATTAAATTAATTCCTGCTACATACATAATCGTTTTTGAACTCAGAACATATTGATTAAGTCAGCTTATGAGGTTGCATATGAAGATGACCTAACTGGTACAAGGTCTGACAATTGGTGCCGTACCATTTCATGTTCTTTGAGGTTTTAAGCTAAATTTTTAGCAATTCACATTGTGTTAATCTTGCATTATGTATATAGTATGTATCTAAACTTATATCAATCTGATTTAAGGTTTTCACAATTGGTGCTGTACCCTTTCTTATTTACTGGTCTTCAGACTCATTTCTTTTTTTTAAATTTTTGCCCGATTTTCTTTACGTTTTGTTTTCATGACTATCTAATGAAAGGTTAAAATTTAGAAGTACGTAACAAAGGTGCATATGCGCATCTGTAAAGGTACAAGTTTCTGCTCCATCAAAATTCAATTTCTTTAACTTTGATCAACTATAAACTCAACCTTTTATTTATTTTTCATATCAGAATTGATCTGATTATTTCTCTTAATCTATTACTTAAGAAAATCTGTAAAAATGAAAAATATGTGCTTCTAAGCATGTTCTATATGCTGTATAAATTTCAAACATAGATTCGAAACCTTCTGGGATATATGATTTTTATTGGAAAATTTCCTAAACTGCCCTTGATAGTAACAATAGAACAATTCCTATCTTTTTTATTCTTCATGTGTATTATTGCGTGATCACTTTTCTAAAGACTGAAATTAAGTATAAAATTGAAAGAATATAAAAAAAAAAACTCCAATGAAAGCTTTGATTTTTAACATTTTTTTTAACACTTCGTCAACAATTAGTAAGGTCTCTTCATTTCTTTATTTTCTTTCATCAACAACATCATCTATAAATACTTGGCATTTTCTGCCTTCTTGTATCTCTTCTGAGAAATTAGTGAAATTGGTTCAATTTTCTTATGTATTTGTTCAAATGTGCACCCTGTGATTGAATTGAGATCGCAGTCGTTGCAAAAGATGCCGTTGGGGCATGACGCATCAACCCCAAGGTCTCTAAGATGCAAAGATTGTTTCTTTTAATCTCTTTTCATATTCCATCTACATTGAATAAGCATTTTGTGTCCATTATTATATTATAATTGGGGATCCTTATATTAGATCGCGGTCTTCTTGCCAACAGGACCTAACCCCAGATTCAACAGTGGCACTCCACAATATAGGAAACATGCAGGGATTAGACACAGGGACTGGGCTGAGAGATTTGCACTTTATTGCGGTACTATATTCATTGTAATTGAGGTTAATTAGGTTACAAAGGGGCTGGAGATTGGTGATTTTATTTTAATTTCCTGAGATGTAAATAGATGATTGTAAAAAAAATCTTTATTAATGAAAATGTTGGTAGGTCAAGCTTACCGGCCTTAAAAAAAACAGTACTTAAATATCAGCAACTAAAATGAATTAGTTAAAAACTTTTGAGGGGTTGGCCTTAATAGAGCTTCCTGCGAATACAGTACAGTTTTAGGTGTAGCGAAGAGGGGTTTGCATAATTTGTCTCTCTTTATCCACATTTTATTTTTCTGGTCTATATTTTAATTGGAATGAAATATTTGATTACTGTTGTACATTAATTAGAAATTGTTTGATTATACTCCCCATATTTTTGGTCTAGATATAGGGGAGGCATGATTTTCATTTTTTAATAGAGGGTAAAATAGGTAATTTATAAATTTGAAATGAGTTTTAATAGAAAAGTCAATAAGTTGGGAAAAATTGTGAGTTTCTAAAATTTAGAAGGGAAAATATGATATTATGAATTTTAGAGGGGGGAAATATGTAATTTTGAGATTTTTGAGGGGTATACATGAAATTCCCCTTTACAAAAAAGATGTCATTATTAGTTACCCATATATCGACAGTTTTTTATGTGAATGTGTTATTTTGTATGATATTTTTTGGTTTGTTATAATATTTTTCTGTTGCAATGCACGGGCAAGATACTAGTTATTTATAAATTTGGTTGAATAACATGTTAAACAAAGAAGTTTCTATTTTCTTCTTATAGTAAATAAATAAGTTTGTTGAATTTAGAGTTTCTGAGGAGAGAAATTATGATGAGAAAACAATATTTCATTGATCTAACTGTTTTACACTGTTTTTATTGCTATATATATTACAAACTATCTATGTTACCGTTTCTGTACTAAGTTACCGTTTGTACTTTTGGTACCTATGTACAGTGTATCTATTTTTGCATATATGCAAGGATACCCCTTTAACTCATTGATTTAATCTTAGTCCTCTAATTCTAGATTTATGATGATTATTAATCTGAGATTCTAGTTTCTATTTCTCAACAAAGTTATTTCAGGGAGGAGAACAAAAATGGAAAATAAGAAATATAAAGCTGATCTTTAGAAACCTTATTAATTTAAAAAAGAAATAAATCACCGCCAAATAAAAGAACTACTTAAATGTTTTAACAAAGCAGTTTTAGCTTCATGCAGCATATCCAACTTGTCCATAAATTAAAACATTTAAAATGATGACATTAAATTAGTCCAAATTTAAATGTTGTTAGATGAAAATTTTCACGTACTTTTTTTTTCTCTGTTATTTTTTAATATTTCTAAATAAAAAATCCTCCTGGTCTTGGTTAGTGTATTGAAATAACCCGGCCGGTTCAGGACCGACCGGACAACCCGTGGTTCGGACTCAGACCGTGCCCAAACCCGGATCGGACCGGAGCTTGGCTAGAAACGGATCTAGAAAGGAATTGGATTACTAATTTTTACTAGAACCGTGTAGGATCGGACCGGACTTACCCGTGAAACCGTGTAGGACCGGACCGGACCTTGCAAGCTATTATGACCTCTGTTAATTAATCATTAAAACTGTATCAATCTGTAATATTTTTGTATAGAGAAATTGTATTATCTGAAACCTAGACTTTTATACCTTTATTTTGATATAAAGAACACACAAATCCATGTAGCCATTTTTCTCTAAATTGAATTTTGAATCTGGTCAAAATTATAGAACTGCTCACTGGAATTTTAGCTTTTTTTATTTCTGACCTATGTCAATTAATCATTAAAATTGTACCAGTCTGTAATATTTTTGTATAGAGAAATTATATTATCTAGAAACTGGACTTTCATACCTTTATTTTGATATAAAGAACACAAAAATCCATGTAGCCATTTTCTCTAAATTGAATTTTGAATCTGGTCAAAATTATAGGACTGCTCACTGGAATTTCAGCTTTTCTGATTTCTGACCTCTATCAATTAATCGTTAAAACTGTACCAATCTGTAATATTTTTGTACAGAGAAATTATATTATCTGAAAACTATACTTTCATACATTTATTTTGATATAAAAAACACAAAAATTCATGTAGCCATTTTCTCTAAATTGAATTTTGAATATGGTCAAATTTATAGGAATGCTCACTGGAATTTCAGTTTTTCTGATTTTTGACCTCTGTCAATTAATCGTTAAAATTGTACCAATCTGTAATATTTTTGTATAGAGAAATTATATTATCTGAAAACTAGACTTTTATATATTTGTTTTGATATAAAGAACACAAAAATCCATGTAACTGTTTTCTCTAAATTGAATTTTGAATATGGTCAAAATTATTGAACTGCTCACTGAAAAAAAATAAAATAATAAAGATCAGAACTCAGACCGGATTCGGACCGGACCGGACTGTGTAAATTTGGACCACGGTCCTAGCACGGGTTTGGACCAACCACAAAAAAATTGGACTCGCCGGACCCGTAGATCCGTGAAAACCGTGGACCGTGGGAACCGTGGACCGGCCGGGTCTGGACCGAACCGGACCTGATCGGCCCGTTTGCAAAACACTGGTCCTGGTTACCAAGTTTACCACAGCAACAACATATTATTGTACGTACAGTATAGAGGTCTGACTTCCGAACATACTAACATGGTTCGCGAATTATTCGCGAATAATTTGGATTTCAGCATCCAACAAATCAATCAGCGTATAAAACGTTAATTCGCGAATAATTCGCGAATTTGACAAATTCTACGTATAAAACGCGTTTTGTTTGGTAAATTCGTCTCCCGTTAGAAGCTTTAATTCTCCGAAAGAGCAAGCCACACAAGCCATTTGGCTTCTCATCTTCCGAAAGGGCAAGCCATATAAGCCAAAGGACAAGGCTGCAGCACTTTTGAGTACTCTAAGATAAAAAATAAATAATAAACTAAGATATATTTTGTATCAGTCAGCTGGATAGTTAAAGGCAAAAGTTAACAATCAAATTTGCATGAATATCCTTTCTTTTTTAAGATTTTACACATAAATAGTTTTTTGTATTATTTGACATTTTCAAACAGATAATTTTAAAAATTATTAAAAAATTTCAAATCACCCGAATTATACCGAATCATGAATTTTTTACTTTTAATTTGTCACCGTGCTTCCGAATGCCTGTGCCGAACATTCTGGGAAGCTAACATTCTTCCAAACATAAAATCCCCCATCCCATATTGAAACAAAAATAAAAGAGAAACCTGAACAAACGCCGACATGGCCGGACGTTTCCAGCGAACCATCACTTTTCCTTCGCCTAGACCTGACGCCAGCTGCACCACCGTCGCCACCAAGCGGTCCTCCTACCGGACCCGCAGCTCGAGTCTTCCTGTCAGGTTCCACCCAATCATCTCCAACCTCGACGATGACGTGGCATCCCTCAGGAGTTGGTCCGAGTCAAGAACCTCCCCGCAGGCCGGCTCCTCAACATTTCTCTTGGTTGGCGTTGATCTCATCTCTGTAGTCCTTGCCTCTCTGTCGGATTTGCTTAGCCACCCCCAAGCGGCCGACCCACTCCGCAACTCTCCGATCACCGACCCGTATTTGGATGATCTTATGCGGCTAGCGGATTCCTATGATTTGTTCCGTATCTCTCTGATAAATCTTTCACATCTCCAGGGCGAGACACAGGCCGCACTTCGCCGCTGGGACTCAGCTCGGCTTGCCTCTGCCGTGCGGGCCCAGCGCAAGGCTAGTAAAGACATCATTCGTATTGCGACTAGGGCCAAAGCTTCCGCAAAAACAAAGCCACCACCACCGCCCCTAGAGGCTTCGGTCTCTCTTGATTCGACCGGTGTGATTATTCTTCCTGTGGTCTTTTGTGATGCAACCTTTGCTCTTGCGGCAGCATCAGCTGAGCTGATTTCTGGATTGGCGGTCCTGTCTAATGAAGCAACATCGCCGATTGCTCCGGTAGTTTCCACTGGAGGTCCTGTGAAGCTGTTAAAGATTTGGTGGATTGTGGATTTGATGAGGTGGAAAAGTCGGGCACGGAGGAGGGCAATGGAGAGGAAGAAGGAAGGTGGAATGGAGAGGAGTATGGAGAGGAAGGTAGCAATGGAGAAGCTGGAGGGTCTGAAGAAATGCATAATAGCACTGGAGAGCGGCAGTGAAAAGGTTTTCAGGGCTCTGGTTAATGCAAGGGTTACCGTTCTAAATATCTTGACACCAAGCATTTGAACAATAATAATTTTGATTAGCCATTTTGGGTCCCTATTTTTCTTAGTTTCTTTCTAGAAAAAAACAAATTGTCGTTTTGAGAGGCAACTGTTGCTTGTGCAGAATTAAACGAATGCAATAGACTGTAAACATATTAGAAAGATTAAATTGGTGATTTTGTTCTCAAATTAATCTCTATTTCTCAATTCTCCAATTCTCCAATTCATTCTCATCCTCGGATTTACGTGATGGAGGGATGGAAATTGGAACTGAGGCATTTCTCTAGTTTCCTTTTCTTAAAGGCAAAAAGATAAATAAATAATAAAAGTAGACGCCTGAACTTCATGTGACAAAAAGTCTGAAAGATATGATGACGATGACAAGGCAGGGGAGAAAAAGAAAGCTAACTATTTCCTCGAGGAATTATTCAGTAGAATCAATATATCAGTCTAAACTCTAAACTGCAATCTATGGCAAAAGAAAAAACCGATGGATTTGCTTCTTTTTTTTTGCAGCTGATCCTCAAATTTTAATTTTAATTCTACATTTGATTTCAAGCTAAACTGTTGGTCTTTAACCCTAAAATAATTAAAGTCTTTATCGGATCCAATTTCAATTTGATCAAATTATTCGAATTGACATCACAATATGAGCATTTGAATTTGATTGAATGAAACATCACCATAATAGCAAGTAAATATGGACCCGAGCGTTTGCTCCTTAAAGCGTGATTTTTATTTTTACCCCAAAAAAAATATATTTTAATATAAATAACCAGGTTTAGAAAATATTTTTATTTTTACCCAAACCGCTAGGATTCCTAGCGTTCGGAAATTTTAATTCGCTAACCCGCACCCGTGACTTTCTTTCTCCTTCTCTGTGTCTCTTCTCCGCCTCCTTCTCTGTGTCTCTTCTCCGCCAAAAACAAAACGAAAAAAAGAAAAGAAAGGAGGTGCGCTGGAGAGAAGGAAAAAAGGAAAAAAGGGAAAAAGAAGGCTGCCGCAGCCTCCGCCCCTCCGCCTCTCCGCCAGATCCGTGTCACCTCTCCGCCAGAAAAAAGGAAAAAAGAAGAGAAGGCTGCGCGCCTCCGCCCCTCCGCCTCGCCGCCACTCCGCCTAGCCGTCCCTCCGCCTCTTCACCTCCGGTCGTCGATTCATTGTAAATTTCTCAATTTGTACTTAAATTTTCGCGCAGGGGCATTTTTATTGGGCTTTGAGATTCGTGCCAAGTTAAAAAAACGGTCCAGATCTAGTAATTCTAAAAGATTTCTTATTACATTACCGGGGAGGATCTGAATTCATCTATATGAGTCATGGAAATTAAATCTGCTGTTATTCTGAATTCATCTATAAGGGGAGGATCTGAATTCATCTATAAGATTGGATTAATTTAGATTGGTCTGTGTAATTTAGATTGGAAATTAAATCTATAAGATTGGAAATTAAATCTGTAATTTAGATTGGTCTGTGTAATTCATCTATAAGATTGGAAATTAAATCTGCTGTTTTCTGTGTAATTTAGATTGGTCTAATTTAGATTGGATTATATTGTAATTTAGATTGGATTATTAGTTTAGATTGGTCTAATTTAAATTGGGGGAATTTTGTGTACTGCCTACGGGCTTGAAACATGCAAAAAAAAAAAAAAAATTTAGATTGTAATTTAGATTGGATTTAGATTGGATTATTAGTTTATTTTCCTATTGTAATTTAGATTGTAATTTAGATTGGATTTTCTGTGTATATGCCTGCCAAATATATATTGATCTAATTTAGATTGGATTATTAGTTTATTTTGCTATATTGTAATTGCATTTATAATTTTGTTTGTTTGCTTGTGTTTAAATTATTAATTTATGTGGCATGCAAATTTAAGTTATATTAAGTTATTTTTGTTTTCATGCAATTTACATGTCAATTGGGATTAATCCGTTTATGTGTTCACTTATGTTTTATAAATATTTTAGATTAATTCATTCTTGTTATATTAATTTATGTATAAAGGATTCTTTACATATTAGTGATTCAAAGAAGTTAGAATTGCATATTAATTTGCTTAGTTAAAATAAAGTTAGAATTGTATATTCTCTTAATGAAACGGACTGGATTCAAAATAGAAAACATGCAAATAATTATATTTTTAAAGTCTAAACTTAGGAAACACATAAATTAAAATAAAGCTCAATTTTGTCTTAGTTAAAATTTAATCTATTAGTGTTATCATTCCTCATCATCCCCGTATCATTACCTACAAATAACTATAATGGTCACGTACGGTTTTTTTTTTAATTTTAATTCTTTCTAGACACAAAATTATATGCGTACATTAGATTTTAGATTAATTGAATTAGTTTATCGTTAATTAGATGCCAAGAGAGTAATTGACATTGTTGAATAACAAAATTTGAATACATTTTCTATAATTACTTTCAATTGGTGCGTCTTCACTAAACACGAGAATAAACAATTAAAATATTTACAAATATATATGTTGTTCATAATCTTCATAATTCACAAATATAATATATTTTATTAGTTGATTAGAGTAGCAAAAGAAACAATAATTGATAAAACTCAAAATTTATTTACTTAAATATTAAATTCGATCAAGTTGCTTTCATGTTACTTTATTTTTTTTTGAATAATATTGATTTGATTCTATTTGAAAGAAATGGAGAATTTGAGAAGATATTGGAGGCTTTCCTTTATTAGAATAATAGGGATATTTAATAGTAAGGTTGTACTTTGGATTTTTAATCGGTAAAATTGGATATATTTATTATTTCATTAAAAATCAATTAATATAGATTTATTAATTCAAGAATTGATTTTCCTTTAAAATGAAATATACTCGCAACAATTTGTTCTCGTCTATATGTATCATCAAATTTGTGTGATTAAACAAATTATACTCGCAACAAATAAATGAGTTATTTTTGCTGGTTGTATATTTGAAAGTTTATTTTGCATTAATTTGTATGAAATGAAATTAGTTTGCATTAACTGATTTCATACATTTCTAATGGAAACCTTATCTTTAAAAAAATACAAATTTTAGCGTATTAGCGTAAATATTAGCGTATTAGCGTATTTTTGCATATTAGCGTATTAGCGTATTTTAGCATCAACTCCATAGTCATCTTTTTGCATATTAGCGTATTTTAGCATATTTTTACCGCAATTAGCATATTTTAGCCAATTGTAGCATGTTTAACCTTTTTTTTAACGCATGATGGCTAGGGGACGACCTAGGAGACCACCCGCAGCTGACCCGGTTGATGAGTCCATTCCCACTGACAGCAAGGATCATTTCAGTCCTTTATTATGGATGCCTCACGGTGAGCACCGAGTCTCAGATGCATCTAAAGAGGTACTTGATTACTTTTTTTTTTTTTTAAGTTTGGATTTTGTTGAATTTTGTATTTTTAGGTTTTCATGTTGTTCACTTTTTTGAACGCAGAGTGAGGCAATTATAAATGCCAGGAGTCGGTATCCGGACATGCAGTACTTCCCGGTGATGGAGGCGTATCTGCAAAATTTGGGGGTGCAGCATTTGGTCGATATTCTACAGTCGGAGGCTAAGTCCATCAACGCGTCCCTATTGCAGGACTAGTGGAGCGATGGCGCCCCGAGACGCACACGTTCCACTTACCTTTTGGAGAGATGACAGTGACTCTCCAGGACGTTAGTGCTCTATGGGGTTTGCCTATCCAGGGCGTGCCCGTTGGTGGCATATCTGACCCCACAGATCCAACTGACACGACGATTAATTACATGCTCGCTGAGTTGTTGGGAGCGGAGCCAGATATAGCAGCAACGGGGGGAAGTCCAAGTACTGTCTGGACAAGGCGAAGCTGCGAGCTATGTTTGCGAGAGGTATAGGTAGCGATTCCACTCCGATCGAGATTCAGAGGTACTCATACAAACTATTTGTATTACATTTATTTTGTACTCTGTTTCATGCGGAACAATGAGTTGCTCTATAATTTTGATATTACAGATACACACGGGGATTCGTGATGGACCTATTTGGTTCTGTCATGTTTGCTGATGCTAGTGGTAATACCATCCCGATGATGTATCTACAGCTGCTGCGAGACCTTCAGCCGTCGAGCGGCAGGTACAACTGGGGTGGGGCTGTCCTAGCACATCTCTACTCCAACTTGTGCCACGGTTGCAAGGTCAGTATGCTATTTATGTCTTATTTTAATTACCTATCTTGTCATGCACTTGTTGTATTATTTTAATTATTTAACTTGTCACTGACGGCTGGTATTCTTCAAAAATATAGCGGAAAACTAAGCAAATCTACGGGCCAATGCTTCTTCTGCAGCATTGGTCGTGGTCACGGCTACCGGTGGGGGTACCTCTGCCGAACGAGGATCCATGGGGAGAGCCCGAAAATGGAAATCGACTGGCATTCGGCATGAAATGGTACGGACATCACTTGTACAAGGACAACCCTCACGGGAAGACAGCAGGTATCAGGACGGTCCGATCTCAGATTCAGAGTCTGGGTGAGACGCAGGTGCGCTGGACTCCGTACCATAGGCTATACACTGAGGGGAGGCTGCCGCAGATTGTAGAGGATGATCAGGAGATGTGGCTCTACAGGGGACCGCTCGGTGTGCTTCTGGATAGTGGAGCACCACTGGCCAGACCGGGTGCTCCGCCAGTTTCATTTCCTCCACTCATCCCAGCAGATCCAGACGTCCCGAGATCTGTGATCATGAGGCTACACGGGTAAGTTATGTTCTTTTTAGCATTTTTGTACTTAACATTAGTTCTTGTCTTTAAATTGCAACTGACATATGAATTACAGGATAACACACGGTAATCACTGGGATAGAGATTGGAGTGATTATCACTCGGAGTACTACATCAAGGCGGGCAATATGAGTGCCAACTTATGGCAGATGCCGGATATTGGTACGATGCAGTTCCAGGGAGATCCCCTATTGAGATATCAGGCTTGGTACCTGCGGGTCGGCATGGCTTCGGTGTATATAGAGGGAGATTACGGTGAGTTTCTCCGCTCACAGATATTCGAAGACGATGGTTATACCCCTACTGGCCGGAAAGGTGCTCGCCAGGTAATGCATCTAAAACAACACATATTTATGCGTTATGAACCTTTTATCATAACCTTTATTTTTCTAACGTTTTTTTTATAGCTGCTGTTAGCGCTTAAAGGTGCCGGGCGTTCAATCGTTTGTCTTGGAAAACGTGGCTACAGAGCGTTCGGGCACGCGATGCTGAACTTGGTTGCCCCATGCATTACGGACGACGGCCAGGAGGCAAAGCTGGTCACCATGTTACGAGACGCCGGAGAGAATATTGATTGGCGCGCAGTACAGCCGGACGAGCCTGACGCGCCAACCTGTTATGACCAGTGAGATGCCACCGGAGCCATCAGAGCAGCCAGAGTGGGATTATCATCGTTGGGTACTGCACATGGCCGGTTGGCACGCCTACCGTGACGAGCACGGTCGTCCAGTTCTTCCCCCGGTATGTGATTCTTTATTTTATTTATGCTTTTACTGTAGTAAAGATAGTTAAAATTTACTAAATTTTTGGTATCCTTGCAGGGTCCTGCATACATGCCGACACAGCCTGAGCATCATGAGTCTCCAGAGATCCAGCCTGTGCAGGATGACAGGATGAGTTTTAGCCTTGCAGACTTTACTCCAGCTGATCAGTGGATACAGCAGCCCTCCCCGCCACCGCGTCAGCCGTATTCAGAGATGGCTCACGATTGGAGGCCTCTGGTAGCCGGACTCAGGCTGATTATGACTCACAGTTTGTGGCATCCATATTCCATACTCCCACGCCACCGTCAGCTACCCATGTGGCCTCGGATCCATGGGATACAGCACTTACGATGAGCAGGCAGGACAGCCTCGAGGATCATATTACACCAACTCGCGCTGCGCAGGCAGGACAGCCTCAGTGGGAGGATTGGCATGAGCGCATATTCAGTAGAGAGAACAGGGGTATACCACCTCACCGATTCTCCCCTTCGCAGTACGATGGATAGAGGGTATATTTTATTATGTTTTAGTTTAGTTGTGCTATGTTATGTTTTATTATATTTTATTTTAGTTGTGCTATGTTATGTTTTATGATGGTAGTGTAGTGTAGTGTAGTGTAGTGTAGTTTAGTTTGGTAGTTTTAGTTTAGTTGTGCTATGTTATATTTTATTATGTTTTACTTTAGTCTTGTAGTTTGTTCTTTTAGTGTAGTGTAGTTTCTATTTCGTTTTATTATGTTGTATTTTTTTAGTGTAGTTATTTTAGTTTCGTTATGTTTCATACAACAAAAAGAAATAACATCCAAAAATGATCATACAACATCCAGAAATAACATCCAAAAATATAAACTACAAACTTAATATCTGCTTCAAATGATCATACAACATACTATTTCGTCTTACCGGTCTTGAACGTACATGGAACAAAATCATCGTCCGAGATTGACGATGACGGCTCGGTAACAACATACGACGTGCTAGCCTTAGTCTTAGCCTTACTCTTCGTCTTAGGCGTCTGTACATCATCTTTTTTTTTTCCCAAATCCATAGCCGTAGGGGTTTTCTACAAAATCATCATCAGATATGTCATTTCGTTTAAAATCATACAGCAGAATCCTTGCACACATTTTCTAGACCAAATTGGACAGTCCTTTCTCTTCCTTCCGCAGCCCCAATTGCATTTCTTTTCCTCGCCCTTCCTCGATTGTTACTGTCCATACCTCCTCGTCTACAAACTAAAATACATACAAATAAAGTTCATACAAATAAAGTTCATACAAAACCTCAAAGTAATAAAATAATCTCCCAACTGCAACATAATAAAATACATACAAAATAAAGTTCATACAAACCTCAAAGTAAAAATTCTTCAACAAAATAAAGTTATTCCTACGACTCCTAAAAGGAGGCCCCTGAGCCAACCAGTTCCCCATGATGATTGTGCTCCTTCTATCTTGTTGCACTGTTTCGTCTTGCCGGTTAGCTGTAGCCGGACGGTCCCTGCTTGCGCTTCGTTAGCTGTACCAGATGTGCCCGTCCTTCCGATTTGAGATGTGCTCCTTCTAGCGGGTTGCACTCCTTCTTCTCGCTGGTGTGCTGTATCGGATGGCCTTGCGCCAGATGTGCTCCTCCTACCTGCTTGAGTTGTGCTCCTTCTTCGCTGGGTAGTACCTGAAGGCCCTTGCGTTCCTGCCAGTACTTCTCCCATTGCCTCCCTAAACATCATATTTGCATTTTCACGGTCTGCTGTACGGCTTCTGGCTGTGGTTCGCCGCGGCCCTTGCGATCCACTCGCCTCTGCCATAACTCGCTCATTCTCTGCTACATTTGCTGCGTTATGAGCCTCTGCAGCCCAAATATGTTAGTTAGTAAGCTATTCAACATTGGAACCGAAAATAATTATGAATGAATGTGACATACCTCGCCTCTACATTTAAAGAGTGAATGATCCGTGATTTTTCGAATTAAAAATTCAGAACGCTAGGAATCCTAGCGGTCCGAATTTTTAATTCGGAACGCTAGGAATCCTAGCGGTTTGGGTAAAAATAAAAATATTTTAAAAACCTGGTTATTTTATTAAAATATATTTTTTTTTGGGTAAAAATAAAAATCACGGTTCATATGGTTATCACATTGAACGGTTGGATCGACCGTTAGGATTTAAAAAAGTACCATATTGAGTCGTAGTACACTAGCCATCCGTGCTATGCATAGGACCATAGGCTCACTCTTTTATAATTTGAGTTGTGATATGGCGCTTCCCAAAGTAAAAAAACTTGCATTTGCTTCAGTTTTAAATCTTAATATTCAAAAATATCTATTTATCGGAGACTAAATTTTATACTATTTTCCAGATTATTTTTACTAGATTTTTGGATAGAGAAAAAAGTGCAATGACAAAGTTTTCTTCTTATGCGAAAATAGTAAAATATCTTGAAAATATAAAATTTTATTTACAACAAAAATTGCAATATATAGATCACAGTATATATAGCTAAGATAAATTAGTTGAATTATAAAGTAATGACACATCTTTTTACTTTGCAAAATAACTTAACACAATTCTTTATAATTCAACAGTATAAAAACTTAAACTAACCTAATAAGTAATAACACATGGTTATGGAATTGGTCATCTAATCAGTTTTGTAATACAAGATGCATGAAAATGGCTCAATTTGGGCTTGAATATAACATTTTACTTTATTTTTTGCCTTTTTAAGGAGAAGAGCATCTAATAAGTGACCCCCTCTCCAATTCAATTGTTTTTATTGAAGGATACTTAATTTTTTTTTATTATTATATCAAATTGGACGGTCCAAATTAAGTCTCAATTGTTTATTTTATTGTTTGTATTGTTAGATGTTGATGTTTTGATGTAGATGTTTTTAGATGTTGATGTAATTTGGATAATGTTTTGGATGTAGAATTATAGGTGTAATTTTATATTTTAATTAATGAAAATTATACTTGGCAGCTACGGATTTAAAAAAAATATTTGTGTGTTGTACTTGGATGTACACGGAGCATCTTGTACTACCAATAGCACGCTAGTCAACCTCTTTTTATAAAATAATTAACAATTATATTAAGTAATATGCATAATTAACAAAAACTACAATGAATTGAGAGAAAAGATTAAGAACTTCATTGCATGTTATCACTTAACTTGATTAATTAAAGTGCAATCTTACAGAAGTAAATCTCCCTAGATGCACTGATTCACGGGAGATGAATTAGCAGCTTTACTTAAATTAAATATTCCCAATAAAATAAGAGCGTACTTCCGATTTAATGTTCTTCTAACGACAAACAAGTTTGAATTTGAAATCAATACAAATCTCCATGCCATTATAAAAATGTGCTGTACTTTTGCCTTTTCTTTTTTTGTTTGTTGGAGAAATATTTTATTATTGGAAGAATAATATTAAGCCGCCCATGAATTGTCTGTGGAATTTAATATAAAAAATTGAAGGAAAGAGTCAAGCAACTGAGCAAGGGTTGGATTGTGATAATATCTATGAATATAGAGGGTTCAAATGCCTCCATTTTTTGTGCCTCCACCGTGCCTTTATTTTTAAAAACTTTAATAACTCCAAATTTAAAACTTAAAAATCAAAATAAAACCGTTGGATATGATCTACAACATTTCATCTATGTGCTCATAAAAAATTATTACATTTGATTTTGTTTTTATGTGAATCAATAAGTTGAAAAATCAACGTCTAGAAATTATCCACATTACATTTTTTACAAGCTCTTGATGACAACCAAAACAAAATTGAAATGTCATAAATTTTTACGTGTTCATAGATAAAATAATGTAGATCATATCCAACGGTTTTATTTTGATTTTTTAGTTTTAAATTTTGAGTTATTAAAGTTTTTAAAAATGGAGGCATGGTGGAGGCATGAAAAATGAAGGCATTTGAACCCTCCTCGTGAATACATATACATTATCTAAACTAAGGACATCATTTTAAAATTTGCTCGTGATAATTACTTTTGAGGTATATAATTTTTTTTTATATATGACAAGGTGTTATTAGGCCAATATGGTAAAACGAATCTAAATTGTAATTGTAGGAATCCAATTCCAGTTGTGATATTTATCTCTGCAATTATAAAAGATGATTTTGTTGTCATCTTCAAATTTGAAATCAAATTTACCGTTCTTTTACCAGAAAAACAGAAACACGCTTTTTTTTTTTATCCAAACGTTCAAATGTTTTTTAACATGTTAGATTTGAGGATGAAATTTGGTGTTTCTTTTTTCTCTTCAAAATTTGAATGGTTGAAAATATTTGAATGATAAAACTATAATATTCTTACCGTATACAATCTTGGGAGCTTCGCGTCAAGCCTCGTAGATATCGTCTGGGGCGATATTGGAGGCAATTCTCGGTTGTGGTTTTCCTCCGACTCCCCCAAGTAATTAGTGATCCCCAGTTAATGAGCGACCCCCCAGGTAGTTAATGACCGAAATGAATGGAGAAAATGAACTGGGGATAGTTAGACGCTCCCTAATTAAAAATGCTGGTAAATTATTTATATGCCCGCAAATAATTTATCGAATTAGAAAACAGATGCTATTGTACGGATACCATCACATTTTTCGTTTTTTAGTGTCCATTGTGGAGTACAAAATTTCTCCACATCACAATTTCATATTTTATTTTGGTTACTTTTGTTATATATAGAGTGGTTATTAAATTCCTCGTCATCTAACTAAAATTGCATTTGATAGTCAGACAAGTTAGAGATAATACATGGACATATTAACTTATTTTATAAGAGAGATAAGGATCACTTTATCTCTGAATGTCCTTTTCAATCAGTCTCAAATTAATTTTTTATATGTTTATGAAAAGAATTCATTTGACAAATCGATTGGTCATTACTTGATCTATAAGGAGATGGTTAGGTTGCAAACAGACAAGAAAAAACGCTGTTCAATCCAAAATCACTTCACTTGGTTCAAGGAAAGTGTTGATCATCTCATTTTTTTTGGAAGAATTTTATGTACATCTCTAAAAAAAATCTCCCCCTGTAAAATTTATATATCACATTTACGTATTTCTCCTTCTAAAATGATAAATAAGATATTATAAATTTTAGAGGAGAAAATATGTAATTTCGAAGTTTTGAAGGGTATACATGAAATTGTCCCTTTTCTTTTTTGCTCAAACGCGCACACACACTGGCACACACAACTTTTTTTGTATATTGATGACACAAAGAAGGCTCAAATGGGCCGACTTCTCTTTCTAAAAGTACAGCTTTTCAAGAGTTTGGGCCTTTTATGGGCCATGCAGTCCACATTACCGTTGAAAAGAAATGATATGTTTTAAATTGAGGTTTTAGGTAAAATTTTCATCCAAATCAAACCAAGAATAATTTAAGTATATATTGGAATTATAGTTAAGTGTTGCACTTATAAGTCTTTCGCAATTAACATTGACTAGTTTTAATCAAATAAAGAACTTACTTTTATTATGAAAAATACATAGTATAAATAAGATATGGAATCACATGTCAGAAGGTGTGGATTTGGTACTGGACAAGCATGCCATCCGAAATGAGA
>JAJGRW010000244.1:265592-331426 GCA_025461045.1 Carex parvula | reverse complement strand
TATCTCCAATGTTCAGAGTTAGTGTTCCATGAGATACATCAATTATTGCACCTGCAGTTCTAAGGAAAGGTCGTCCCAGAATAATGGGGACTTCCTTGTCCTCTTCCATTTCCATAACAACAAAATCAGCAGGTACATAGAACTTACCAACTTGAACAGGTACATCTTCCACTATGCCAAGCGGAAGTCTTACCGATGAATCTGCTAGCTGTAAAGTCATTCGCGTAGGCTTGAGCTCACCTACCCCCATCCGATCATAGATTGTGCGTGGCATGAGACTCACGCTGGCTCCCAAATCACATAGAGCCTTCTTGATCGTGGCTTTCCCTATAGTGCAAGGAATAGAAAACTTACCAGGGTCTTCCAGTTTGGGTGGTAGTGCGTTGCTCAAAATGGCGCTGCACTGCTCTGTCAGTTTCACCCGTCTCGTGCCCCCCCAAGCTTCGCTTGTTGGATAGAATGTCTTTCAAGAACTTGGCATAGGTGGGCATCTGAGTCAATGCTTCGGTGAATGGATGGTAATGTGCAGCTGCTTGAGAACATCAATGAACTTTGCGAATTGGGCATTCAGTCTGGTCTCAGCTAGTCTTTGTGGGAAGGGAACAGGTGGCCTGTATGGTGGAGGTTTCTCGGCCCCTGACTTCTTCTGACTCTCGGGTTCTTTAGATGCGGCCCGCGTGTCAGTGGTGCGGGTCGCGTGCACAGGGTTTTCAGGTGTGACCGCCGGTCGAGTCGGTTCGACGCGGCTCGGGTTCTCATCTTCAGGTGGCGGCGCGGGTCGCGTGGAATTGGTGCGGCCTGCGTGGGATGCAGTCTGGTCTGTCTGCTTGGCTGGGCCTTCGTACTGGGTCCCACTTCGCAGGGTTACTGCCTTGGCTTCTGCTCTGGGGTTGATCTCTGGTTGGCTGGGAAGCTTACCAGGTTGAGGTGGGTTTGGACCGGCTTTGTACCCCAATTGCTCCATCATCTGATTCTGAGCAGTCAGTTGAGCGTTCATCGTTTGCATTTGCTCAAACAACATTTGGTTCATCTTTCCTTGCTCATGCATGAAATCACTCACAGCGGGGAGCGATATATGGCTTGGAAGGTCCGGATTGGCCTGCTCGGTTGTTCTGATTATTGAAGGATGCATTGTGGTAAAAGTTTCGGTTGTTGTTGTTACCAGAAGGATTGTTTGAAGAGTTGTGTTACTACCAGAGGGTTGTTGAAGGATTTGTTGTAAGAAGGGTTTGGGCCACTGTTGAAAGGCGCTGAGTTGTTCTGCTTCCATCTCCAGTTTTGGTTGCTCAACTGGGTCCTTGGAGTAGGTTCGGTTGAATGGAGGTTTTGGGAAGTAGGATGGCTCGCTGTTGAGGGAGTCACTTGGTCGAGCCCATCATCGTCTCTTGCGCTAGTGGACAGTGTTCATAAGAATGCCCCTCCCCACACATGGCACATGACTCCGGCTGTGATGAATGGTTAGCAACAGATTTGACGCTCATTTTGTCGAAAGCCTTTTGCATGGCTTCCATTTTGGCAGTCAGAGCTGTGATTTGATCGACTTCGAATCGGCCGCCTCCTCCAGGTCTGGAATTGTCGCGGCCGGACCATTGTTGGTTCTGAGCCATGTTGTCGATCAAATTCATCGCTTCAAGAGGTTCCCTTGACATCAAAGCTCCACCTGCAACAGCATCAACAGAAGTACGAGTACTTTCAGTTAAACCATCATAAAAAGTCTGGATCAAAAGCCAGTCAGGTAAACCATGGTGCGGACACGAATATTGCAAATCCCTAAACCTTTCCCATGCTTCGTTCAGGGGTTCATCAGACCTTTGCCTAAAACTGGTCAGTTGGGTCCTTACCTTGGCAGTTCTCTTATGTGGGAAAAACCTAGTCAGAAATGAGTTGGACAATTCCCTCCAGTTGGTAATTGAATCCCTTGGTAATGACCCTAACCATTTTTTGGCCTTATCCCTAAGAGTAAAAGGAAATAAAGCAAGTCTGGTATAATCATTTGTTGCGCCATTTGTTCTAATGGTAGTGCAACACTCAAGAAAGGTTTGGAGGTGAGAGTGTGGATCCTCATGATCCAACCCGTGGAAAGTGTTTTGCTGCACAATATTAACAACGCCCGGATTGAAGTTCGGTTGTTGTCCTGGTATCTGCGGCAGTCTGATTGCGCCTCTCACATCTCCAGCCCTAGGCACATTGAACTCTCGCAATGTTCTTGGCACGTGGTCTTCTTGGTACTCGTCCTCATCAGTCATGTTCCCGTCACGGCCTCCGTCTCCGTTGTTGCTCATCGATGCTCTGCTGGAAGTTTCTTGTCTGTCTCGGTTAGTCTGTACGGACCGCGTGTGTTGGGCGCGGGTCGCGTGAGATGAAGTTCCTGCAGGAGCTGAGTGCACAGACCTCTGGTCGGTTTCGAGAAGAGCTACGCGGCCCGTGTGTAATTCTGTGCGGTCCGCGTCGGGTATCGGTCCTCTGCTTCTGAGATGGTAATCACCCGTGGGAGGAGGTATGAAAGCCAGTGTTCCTGAAAGAGAGAGAAAAACAAAAGAAAGAGATATAAATTAAAATCTAGATTAATCAAATTAAACAAAAATCCAGAAAAGATAAATGATGCCGTCCCCGGCAACGGCGCCAAAAACTTGTTCGCACAAAAGTGTATCACAAAGTTTCACTACAGCAAGCTGTAGCTTTTAACCTTACTCAACTTTCGACTAGACTGCAAGTGCACAATCCCGTCGTACAGTATAATTAGGTATCGATCCACAGGACGGTTCTTAAATCAATTCTGGAGTTCTATTCAAATTAACTAGGTACTAGAAGTTGGAAAAAGGTTGGTTTGGTTGTTTAAATCCTAAGTTCAATCAATAACAGAGGTAATTAAATTGCAAGAAAGTAAATTTGGGTTTTATCAAAGAAAGAAAAGCGTTTCCAGGGTTTTTGATTCATTATCAACCTTGCCTCTCGGTATCCATGCGACCCGTGTGCTTTCACACGCGACCCGCATGTACACGCGACCCGCGTACTTTCATACGCGGTCCGCGTGAACCTCGAGCAAATGCAGCAGTTGTCTGTTTTTGCGTTGTTCTTTAATGTAAGGATTCATTGACCGAACCTAATGTTCCTAAACCTCAACTCTCGTTTGTTGGCTTAATAAACTTGGTATCGGAGATACAATTTCACCTTCTTAGGGTTTTAATCTAAGTTAATTGTCTGGTTTACTAAAGGTAACCAATTTCTTTCGATAATTGATAAAGTTCACCTCTCAGTTACTTTTTGGTCTCGCCTTGCGGCTCGTAAACCTACCTCAAATACTAAGTATGGTCGAAAGAATCATCAAGGCTAAAGTACAAGAAAGATGTTATAGGCATCTAACAGTAAACAAACATGAATCAATCAATCAACTTCAACAAAGCAATTAGGATAATACTCAAACAATTAAACACTATTGTTCAACACAAATTCAAACAACATGCATACAAAACAAAGTATCAAACTACATCGTAACCCTAGAAACTAAGAAATCTACTCAAGCATGATCAAAGAACAAATAAAACAAATATAGATAAAAGAGTTCATAGAAAAACTCGAAGAACGATGAAGATTCGTCACAAAACTCTCGTCTTGCTCCTCTCAACTTCGCCTCCAAGGTAGCCGTCGAACTCCAACCCTCGAACCTGCCTCTTGCTCTTTGGAATGCACAATAATGAATGAGATACCCTTCTGTGGCAAGGGATCCCGTAATATAGCCCATTTGGCCGACCTTCCATCTTTGAGTCTCTGTTTCCTCTTCTGTTTTCTTTCCGGAATTGACTCGCGCGACCCGCGTGTAAGTGACGCGGTCCGCGTGCCTGTGCTCCTCGCGTGTAGAAATAGAGGTCGCGTCTGTGGTTGCGTCAGGGGTTTGTGCGACCCGCGTCTGAAGTGGCGCGGCCCGCGTGTAAGTCACTAGAACTTCATCATTTTCCCTGGTTTCGCTCGTTATCTGCAAAGTAAGAAAGAAAACATAGCAGTACCACATTCTACAGATATTCAATGTATTTCCAATGTAAAAGACGCGATTTGATGGTTTGGAACACAGATTTTGGTACAGAAATAGGTCGGATTTATGGATATGATAATGAGGCATCAAATATTATATTTATAAACAAACAACATAAGACTACAAGGGACAAATCAGGTTGCCACATCTCATATAGGAATGACTACATCTGATCAGGTCAGCAAGACAAAAAAACAATTGACAAAAAAATCCTCATTTTTCATGCATATATATAATAGCAACTACCTCTGAGTTAAATTAATGATTTTAAACCCAAGTTAAAGTTTTGAGTCAATAAAGATGAATGAAAACTAAATTAATAAAACTAATTTCCTAAAACCTAAATTAATGCATTAATACAATATAGTTGTGAAATTCATCATATATATATGGTTTAATTGTTCATAGAAAACCTAACTAATCAATCTACTTTGAGGTTCTTTTTTGGTAGTGGTTGTCAATATATAACCAAACATCACGAGTTTACCAAACTTATCCGTGCACATGCAAGTATTCTCCTTTGAAATTTCTATCATTTGTTTTTGCATGAAGGAGCCTATGTCTCTCATTTCATAAAATTGTGTACTTATTACCGTTGTTTCATTATATTACTACGGCAGATATAAATTCTTTAGTACTATTTTTAGATCGCGCAGTACCCACAGCACCCCGCCCAAATATAAATAATTATGTAAAAGAATTTTATTGGAACCTCCCAACTTCCAGCTCCATATACAAAATTCAGAGACAATACATGTTATTGTTTACGTATATATATAATAAATGTTTCCAACAATAGTTCTGCACTTCTCTTCATGGGAATTTTTTTTCCATTTAATTAACTCATATTATATTCAGGACACTTCAAAGAAATGTTTTATTTAGTTGTATTGTAAAACCTAAATTAAAACCTAAAATTAAAACCTAAACTAAAACCTAAATAAAACTAATTTCCTAAAACCTAAAATTCTACTGCCCGAATTTCCTAAAACCTAAATTAATAAAACTAATTTTTGTAACCTAAATTACAGCAACGAGTTATCTACCTACCTATTCCGAAGAGCCTTCGATCTCCGACGTAAGCGAGATTGGCGGAGAGAGCGGCGGGTGGGAGTGTTCTTTGGCGGAGAGAGCGGCGGGGGTCGATCAATTGTCAGTACGGAGGGTTGAGAATGTGGTCGATCGAGAGACAGAACAGAGCGACGGGTGGGAGTGTTCTTTGGCGGCGACCCCGATCGGAGAGGCGGAGTGAGGGAGAGGAAGGGTTGCGCCTCGGGCGGTAATGTGTGAGGGTTTAGGGAGAGGAGGGGTTTTGGTTGCCTTTTCAAAAAAAGCTAAGTCCCAGACTCCCTCTCCAGAGACCTAAGTATGTATGAATTCGTATCCTCTGCATTAAGAATTCAGATCCCCTAATGTAACCCAATTTTTGAGTTTTGATCCAAACCGTCCAAGATGCTCTAACACGATCTTAAAGAGTCTGGACCCCACAAATAATACTGGGCCCCTGCGCTACCACCGAATAGGCACCGTGCACGTCAAAACTCAAAAATTGGGTTACATTAGGGGATCCGGACTCCTGCATTAACCCCTCTCTGTATCGCATTTACTATGAGGGCCTGAGGTACCTCAAATTTACCACTGCATATCGGTGCCGCATGATCCTCTAGCACAAATCTTAGAGTAAAGAGGGGCTTCCACCTGGGGCGGATACAAACACATTATTTATATTACCTGAGGGGACATCATCGCATAATTTTCATTTACTAAAATGGAGATCCCATTTTTAAATCAGGACAGTTCATCACACATCAGATGGCTCTGATTCGCCCAGTGGCCATTTAGATAATAATTACACAGCAAATAATATACTGAAAATGCAAAATGCAAAAAACTAAAGTTTATCATATTATATATGTAAATTATTCTTACAAATATCAATTTTATACCATTTTAATATTATTTGCATCTTAAAATAGTGTTAGTGAATGTGGACCGTGCATTTTCACGTTATAAATCAACGGTTGATTTGTCATGAAATGATTCAAAGTTGATTTTTAAATGATCAAGTGAGGACCCTTAACATGTACAACACAAGTGTTTTTATTTGGCCGTCTCTAAGCTTCGATCCGACGTGATTTGATTATAGCCATTCGATGGCTTGATATTCCGTAGGCTAGATGGATGTGAAAATCAACGTAAATTTGGACAAAATTTTAAAAGACCAAAAGTAAGGTAATAATCTTTAATTGTAACGGTTCCGATCGACCGGGCCACGACATTTTTGTTTGCGCCTTCATTAACTTGCACAACTAGAGTTATGGTTGCATGACAAGTATATATGGCATATGAGTTGTTAAGACAAAATGCATGTACTAACTTAATATTTTAGGTGTCTAAATCATTTACTAATATGCAAAAACATGTTTAAAAATTCATTTTGGGGTAATAGAGATACTAATATAATTTCCAATAAATTTTTTTAACAAAAAGAAATGCCAATTTTCTTCATTGATTACTAAATTACACAACTCATTGCAAAAAACTAATAACACATATTTAATAAATTAAATTTGTTCATCACATATTCATGACTTGTACAAATTTAATTAAAATATGAATATATAATTATTAAAATTTTTACAAAATTTATCTCATCTGTTCAGAATATATATTCTTATAAATCCACATGTTAACATACTAAAATCCCACTTCTTATTTAAACCCTATTTCACTGAACTCCTGGCCCCATAATAAATTCCCGAATAAGCACCTGACACGTGTCAAAATACTGTGTACCTAGCGAGAATACGGAGTTCTATTTCAACTCCCTCTCAAATTTTGTATATTTATATTAACAGAGCAGGTGTGGTTCAACGCAGCACATCACATTGGTACATTTCACGTTATAAACCAATTAAAAAACTGCCGGAAAGTAAAACAGATGTGCTAATAAAATTGGCGGAAACTTTCCCCCCATCGCAGCCAGCGAAAAGTTCCCCCCTTTACCGAATTCACATCCTCCCCTGTACCGCACCAGGGAGCCTTTTACGCTTATTGCATCCAAACGGTTCTTTCCCAAATCTCAAAACTGCTAAGAGTAAATCTTAAACCGTAAATTGAAAGGGAATCTTTTGCAGTATTGGAGAGGATACATGTTCCCCATTAGATAACCTCAGTTACTTAGCCGCCTCCCTCACTTTTCCACTCATTTCCACCCTCTTTCTCTCCTTGGCTAGGTCACGATTTCTTGACCCTCTTTCTCGCCATCTCTAAAAAATCACCCAATTTCTTGACGGCACGGAGGTAGATCCAACCAACGGAGGTACCTCTCACACTTCTTGGAGGTACATGCACCCCTCAAGAAATTTGATTTTACTTTCCTTTTCAGGTAATATCTAACCGGTTTCGAACTTGATTCTCTTAAATGTGCGTATCTATGCATTGTTCCCACCTTCTCACCTCACATTAGAATATTTCTCTTGATATTCTTGCCAATTCTCGGAAAATGTAGTTTAATCTGGACTTACACTTGATATGTGCTCCACAATCACCATTCTCTGAAATGATAATTGTTCATGTCTGAAAAAATAGAAATACTGTGTAGTTTGATCATTTTGAAGTTTATAAAATTGTGTAGTCTTCATAGGCATTGTATGAACAATTGTGCTGTAAATGTCTCATATGCATTGTATACTGTGTGTAAATGTCTCATGGACAGTATACTACATGATTTTAAATATGTGTGTTAACATCGCTTCAAAATTTAATTTCTTATTGAAGTTCAAAATATAACCTGACAGAACTAGAAGGAGATGATCCCATTTCATGATTTCCTGATGATGCTTCATTTATTTTCTACAAAAGATATTTAGTAAGTTTTCTTATAAAGAAATCACCCCAAAATATATTAAAAAAACAAAGAAACAATTCTCTTTTACATAATTGGGAAACAATTCTGAGGGAGACCATGTATATGTTCCTCCTACCTTACTTTTAGTATATATATTTGATGTAGATTTATACTTGGGACCTTGTAAATATATTTTTATTGTCAATCAATTGTTGGAGCTCAATGCTACCAACCTTCAAAAAAAAAGTTCTCTTTTATTTTTGAAAGATCGCTATACCTTGTAGTTCTCCGGAGCATTCTTATAGAACTGTTGAGCTGATGCCTTTCTAGCCTCATCTTGTATCTTTGTTTTTTCCTCTTCCAGTCCTTTAATTAATCTCCAATAAAAAAGAAAACAAAAAAATGCAGCTCTTGACTGAAACATAAAATCCCCAATTTTAACATTTTAACCCTAATTGACATCAATGTAATCAGTAAACATAATTACTTCCGCTCATCAATGAAATCTTAATGTCCAGCAACAATTTCACCTTTAATTATATTTGTGACAGCTAAATCAATGTTCGACATCCACTAGGTGTGACACCTTTAATTATATTTGTGACGGCAACAATATTCGACATCACCTTTAATTATATTTGTGACTTACTTATTTTTTGTATCACAGAATTACAAAGTTCAAACTTAAACATACGGTGCATTTGGAATTACCAGCAAACTCAAAGCTTAGTAATGCCCGTTTCCACCCCCACTACCGGATCCTGAACCATATCCAGAACCGGATCCGTATCCTGACCCAGATCCACTGCCACCATCACCACCCCCACCTACACCTCCACCTCCACCGCCGCCACTGCCATACCACCACCATGAGCACCACCTTCGCCGTATCCAGACCCAGAACCATAACCAGATCCATACCCAGATCCATTACCAGAGCCTCCGCCTCCACCTTTCCCTCCACCACCACCTCCACCGCTGCCATAACCGCCACCCGCTGCACCACCTACACCACCACCATATCCTGATCCGGACCCAGGCCCGTAACCAGATCCTATGCCGGTACCACCCCCTTCCCCACCACCCCCGCCGCTGCCACCACCCTTGCCATATCCCCCACCAACTCCTGAACCGGTACCCTCACCGTAACCAGACCCGTAGCCAGAGCCATAACCAGAGCCTCCGTCATAACCACCCCCACCTCCATTGCCCCCGCCTCCGCCACCACCTGATCCAGCACGTAGATTTTAAATAGTTAATGGCTCAAACCATAGTAAACAGATGATACACGTAGATTTTAATTAGTGGTGGCCTGGTGGGTTCTTATATGGTACATTTCTATGTTTTTTTGCGGCTTCTGATGAATTGCCTCCTTTATTTTGTATTAATCAACCCTCTAAGGCCTATAACACATTTCTATGTTTTTTTATGAATATAGAAGGCGACTACCAAAATGCCTCCCCGAAATTCTGGTCTGACAAGAGCGAGAGCAACTAAATATAACAAGAGGAAGTGCCCAACAGATCAGCAGACCCAGGGTGTCGGGATTGTAGATGCAACTCATGAATGTGATACTCCACCACCAAAGAAAAAGGGACGAGGGCCTGGAGCTATACGAGATGCGACAGAGGTTATTGAAAATCGACCGGAGATATGGCCTGTTGGGATGCACGAGTTCTCGTGCGGAAAGGACTCAAGGCAAATCACTGCTGCAATAACTAGGCTTGCCCTTAATTACATGCCGTCGCCATTAAGAAGTTATAACGCCTTTGATCCTCGTACAAAGGATAACGTTGAGAAGGCGTTTTTGGTACCCTTTAACTTTCATGTTTTTTTAATACAACACAATTCATGTTCCCACACTTTGATCTGTTCCTGAGTTGGGTCGCATCTGTGTTTTTTGAGATGTTGAAATGTAGATAATTCTGGACAGTTGACCTTTATCGGTACAGTACCAGTACAGTACCAGTACCAGTAATATAGATTCTGGACAGCAGGGAGCATCTTGATAACTGGACAGCTTGTTGCACAATATAGATTCAGTACCAGTACCAGTATAAGTAATATAGATTCTGGACAGCTGACCTTTATCTGGTTAGTGAGTAATTCAACATCTGGTTGTTTTGATAATTGACATCTGGTTAGTGAGTAATTCAATAAGTGCAACAAGTACAACTTTCAGTACAGTACCAGTAATGTTCTATATTATAAAATAAGTTTGATTTTTGTTTTATACATACAAAGTCAGAAATTCAATTAGCCAAGTCAAAATGTCGACATGCATGTCGCCAGAAACTGACATGACAGTATTTATATTGACTAGAATTATTAATATTTTTCATGAATATTTATTGAACTTATCTGAAATAGATGGTTTATTTCGGAGTTAGTAAAGATTTAGATACAGGAAAGATTTATTGAACTTATCTGAAATAGATGGTTTATTTCGAACTTATCTGATTCCCTTTTCTTTTTTACAGGAAATATTTAGATACAGAGAAGGTGAAGATGCCGACCATTGTCGAGAAGTTTTTGATGCCATAGCTGTCAAGAGGTACGCTGAGGAGCTGCACACCGCAAGGGACAAGTGCATCAACAAATTTGGTTGGGACATGCCCTTATGGAAGGCCAACGTGCCGCATTGGTGTCTTAAAGCCGCAAATTGGCACGGTCTCTGTGACATCTTCAACACAGAGGAGTGGCAAGGGTTGAGGACACAAAACAAAATAAACCGCATAGCGTCAGGATTTAAAATCGCACACCACGGTGGATCAGCTAGCACACTCCAGCATGTGGATAAACTGGTAAGCTTAATTAACTACTGTGTTAAAAAATTAACACTATTTACAGATTACTAGTAAACCTCTAATTGCAAACCTCTTGTTTATTCCTTCTCATGAGGAGACAACACTAAAAAAAGGAACTCCAACATTGGAGGAGATTTACCTACACATGCATTGTAGATTAGAAAATGGAAAATCACCTGTGCTGTCTCAATATGAGGCTGCCACGGAGGGCGTGACTGAAACCACTGAAGATGGTGATACTAATGACATCGTGAACCAACCAACAGAGGAGACTACCACACCCTCCTTAACTTTCGATATCAACTCGTTGCAATTCACCAACGATAGAGCCAAAAAAGTTTATGTAAGTGGTAATTTTGTATAGTCACAAGACCTTGTTATTGTACCGTTCTTATTAACAGTCCCAACCTTGTTAGTATGCTGTTTTTATTAGCAGTACCAACCTTGTTTTTGTACATTTCTGGTACAGTTTGTATTAACAGTACTCACTTTGGCATGACATGAAATTACCACAATTGCACTATATATAGACCAATAGACTGAATAGCAGCTTATGCATGATTCAAATGACAATAAGTGAGAAAAGTTGATATTTAAGGGGTTTTATGGCACAATTACAAAGGAAAGGATCTTGGCGAAAATTGAGGATTTATTTCTAAAGTCTAATATCTGATGCAAACATGAAGAGTAAACGAAATTATATTTATTGTGCTAGATTGATGTTGGTGGGAATATAGTTGATAGTTGATACCCAAACCGAAATTGGTATCCTCATGTATCAGTTCAATAACAGTACAGTACCTTAAAGACACATTATTTTAAGGATTATAAATGATACAAGTATTCTATGAGTATTGAAAGTTATTTTGGGTGTAAATTTGTAGTATAGAAAGGTATTTTGGATGTAAATTTGTATATATAATGTCTTGCATACAACTAGATATGTATATAATGTCTTGCACACAACTCTGTTCAGTGCAGTTCCTGAGCAAAATTGTTCCAATTGAAGTGAACTTGATGTAAACCACATACGAACAAAATTACATCAAGTTATTATTGTTAACTACATGTATCAAAAATTCATTTTACTCACCTGTTGCAACTTATAGGAAGATGTTACTGAATGGAGGGCCGATGAGGCAAATGTTGACAAGGACGAGAGCGCTTTGTATATTACTGCTGTTGGGGGATCAATCCGTGGCAGGATACGAGGCTTCGGAAGCGTGCTTGATCCTATGCTGCCAACAGCAACCACACGAGCCAGGGCAACCCATGCAGCATCTTCTGTTTCTGGGGTGACACAACATGGGTCGCAGAAAACTTACACTCATGAAGAAATGAACGCAATCTTAGAACGAGATCAACGTCTTATTGAGGAGCGAGAAGAGAGGAAAAGAATACAAGCAGAAAATAACATCATGTTCATGCAACTGTTTGCAATGATGGGGGTGCAAAGGCCTAACTAACAGGTACGAAATGGTATTATTTTCAATATCAGCACAAAATTCGAGAATTTTTACAATCTTCAATTCATCATGGTTATAAAGTAATTGCGGGTATATTACTGAAATTATTCATAGCCTACCAATCAAAATTCATGTTAATGTGTTGTATGCAAATATATCATTTACTGTTAATTTCTGAATTTTTATATTTATGAGTCACTTGATTTATGTGTCACTTGATTATACATAGCCTACCAATCAAGATTCATTTGTCACTTGAAATGATACATACCTGAAATTATACATAGCCTACCAATCAAGATTCATGTGTCTCTTGATTTACTGTGGGTTTCTGATTGCTAAATTTATCATTCAAATTGATTCATGTTTAACAGTCTACATGTTGGTGTAATGGGGAAAATCACTTATTTGCATGTTAAATTGTTAACTACAATACTAGATGATGTTAATATTACTCACTAACAAGATGTTGAAATGTCCATATTCTAACATAATTCTACAATGTTTAATGCTTAGGGTCAAGGTACCACAACTATACCTCAGTCTCAGGAAGGAGCTTCACGAATGCCGATGGCCATCTCTCAGGTATCATATCTGTAGTTGGAACCTTATTTTTTTGGGTAACATATGTTGTATTATGAAAGTCTTTTATTTCTGGATTTTTACGTACCATACTTACAAGCAGAAATAGCTGACCTAATTTAGCTTGTATTTGGTGATCTCTAATCCAAGGATTATCCTTCCTCTATAAGGCAGCCCGGCTGTTTTTGTTCAGTGGCTGTGCTGAACCATTATCTATACTAACTTATATTCCTATTATTGATGTGCTGCTACCTCTGCTGTTCATCTTAGTGCTGTGCTGGTACCCGGTGTTGGTACAATGCAAATAATACTAACTTCTATTCTATGCTAATGTGGTATATGTAGGGTCTAGGTGCTGACTTTATACAATCAGATGGGAGAGCCACTTTCCAAGCACTCCTCAATGGGCAATCTGGACAAAATGTGGCAACATGCGAAGCCGCCATCAACCAATGGTTCGGGGGAGAAAACCAGAACAACCCCAACAATCAGCCCTTCTAGTGTGGGGATGTTGCAGCTACAAATAGTAAGGCTCTTTTTGTAAATTTTTGGTGATAGGCCGTGCTTATATTTTGTGTATACAAAAACAAAAGGGCCGTGCTCTTTTTGGTCTTATGTTACAATGCTTGTTTGAATTTAAATGTTGGTTCATGATAATTAAAATGTTACTCTCCATGTTAACTGGTTTGAATTGTTCATATTATGTTTCAATGGCAAATGCCAAAGATTTCTTGCTTGCCACATGTTTTATTGTATTGTTTTTATTATGTTTGAATGGGAAATGAAACAGATTTCTTGCTTGCCACTGGGTTGGTACCAAATGGTACTGGGAGGATTATAGAAATCTGGCACGATAATATATTGCTGGAACGTCAATTATTTCCATCGGAATATCATTACAAATATTGGGTAATACAGTGCATGCAATAGGTCGAAATGATATCCTTGCAAATAACCTGGTGGGGCCCACCTACATAGCCATGGAAATAACCTGGGGGCCCCACCTTGTCTATCCATGCAATTACTCCCTTCAATTGCCTTGCAATAACCCGTGTGGGACCCACGCTCTCTATCCTTGCAAATACTCAGTTGTCTATCCATGCAAATACTAGGGTGGGGCCCACGCTCTTCATCCTTGCAAATACTCAGATGCGGCCCACGCTATTTATCCATGCAAATACTTCCTGCAGGCGCCAATTCTCAGACTTGTTGCATGGGTACTTGTTCCATGAGAAAGCCCATGCAATAAGATTTGGAAAAGTTATTACATGGATAACCCATGCAACAAGTCTGAAATTGAGTATTTGCATCGAGGCTTGTACCATGGGTAGTTGTTACATGGATAACCCATGCAACAAGCCTTTTTCGGGCTTGTTGCATGAGTAAGCCCATGCAACAACAGAAATTTCATCCATGCAAGAAACCAAAATTCTAGTAGTGTAATGCCAATATAATCCTTAAAGAGTCTTTCAATGAAACTGAGAGAAAGTCTTTTATAATCGATGCCTTCCTTTTGTGTAAAACCCTTAGCGACAAGACGAGCCTTATATTTCTCCACATTACCTTTCGAATCCCTCTTGGTCTTAAATATCCATTTTGAACCAATGGGTCTCGCTCCTTTAGGTAATGGGACAATTTCTCAAACGTCATTGTCAGCCATATATTTTCTTTTCTCATTCATGGCATCGATCCACTTGCTAGAATTAGAGTCTTGCATGGCTTGTTGAAAATTTATGGGGTCATTTTCTAACATGCCAACATCAAACTCATGTTCTTGAAGGTAAACTACATAATCCGAAGATATTGCAGACCTTTTCTCTCTAGTGGATCTTCTTATTGGCACTTCTGAATTTTCTTGAGGGTTTCCAGCATTATTGTCAACAACAATCTGGCCAACAACAGTATTCTTCAGAATTTCTGGAATTTCACTTTGTACTGTTTGATCTTGTTGAGTTTGGTCTTCAATAATAGTTTGATTTTCGACAATTGTATTTTGAGTTAAAATGGGTTCAATATCCACAAAACTCTCAACACCTGTGGGAATATTTGCATACTCATATTCGAATTCATCCATTATTGTATCTCCCCCCGCAAACTCAACATCCTAAAAAAAATTTGCATTTCCCGTCTCAAAAACTGAATGTTCTGTAGGATTATAAAACTTATAACCCCTTGATCGCTCGGGATACCCAATAAAATAACAACTAACAGTTCTTTCATCCAGTTTCTTTTCATGCGGCCTATAAGGCTTTGCTTCAGCTGGACAACCCCACACACGCAAATGTTTTAAATTAGGCTTTCGCCCATTTCAAATTTCGTATGGAGTTTTGTTAGTTGCTTTAGTGGGCACTCTATTTAGGATATGTGCTGCTGTCTTTAAGGCTTCACCCCATAGATTATTTGGTAAAGAAGTGCGACTCATCATACTTCTTACCATGTCCTTAAGCGTTCGATTGCGCCTCTCAGAAACACCATTCATTGCTGGCGATCCGGGCAATGTATACTGAGGCACAATGCCGCATTCTTCTATGAAATGTGCAAAAGGCCCTTTACGTTGTTCACCTGATCCATCATATCTGCCGTAATATTCACCACCACGGTCAGACCGAATGGCCTTAATGCGTTTGTTAAGTTGTAACTCAACTTCCGCTTTGAAATTTTTGAACATGTCAAGGGCTTGAGCCTTTTCCTTAATCAAATATATGTAGCCATATCTTGAATAGTCATCTATGAAACTAATAAAATACCGTTGACCATTTCTTGTGGCCGTTGGAAACGGACCACAGATATCGGTATGAAAATTTCAAGAGTTCCGAACACCTTTTGGCTTCATATTTTCTTAAATTGGTTTGTTTTCCTTTTATGCAATTTATACAATCATTAAGATCTGAAAAATTTAAGGGTTCAAGAATTTCATTAGACACAAGTCTCTCAATTCTGCGTTTAGAAATGTGACCTAATCGCTTGTGCCATAATGAAGCTGAATTTTCATTTGTTAATTTTCTTTTCTTACTATTTGTATCTACATGCAAAGCTTCAATATAAAAACTATTGACATCCAAAGAATATAGATTATCATAAACAGAAAGAAAATCAGAACCAACTTGTTTTGAATCATGAAACAAACTGAAATTTCCATTTCCAAAAGCACAAATAAATCCATACTTATCTAATGCAGAAATTGAAATTAAGTTACGTCTAAAAGACGGTACAATAAAAGTCTCATACAAATTCAAATAAAATCCTGATTTTAACAATAATCTATAAGTCCCAATAGCTTCAACCTCAACTTTATTGCCATCGCCCATAAAGATGAATCTCTCATCATCACTTGGCTTCCGGCAATTTAGGCAGCCCTGCAAAGATATACTTATGTGAGTAGTTGCACTTGAATCTATCCACCAAGTATATCTAGATACAAAAGATAAATTAACTTCCGTACAAACCATAACAAGAGATGTACCTTTCTTAACACGCCAAGCATGATAATTCTGGCAATGCATCTTCTTGTGTCCAACTGCACCACAGAAGTAACAGGCACTTTCCGATGCGGCAACTGATTTGCCCTTATCCTGTTTCTTGTTGGTGTTCACTGCAGCATCCTTATTATCCTTATTTTGATTTGATTTCTTACGCTTAGCTGATGGCTTAAATTTGAAAGTTGTAGCAAAATGGGCACTTTATGTCTTCTGTTGTTTCAATCTTTCCTCTTCTTCAACACAATGGGAGATGAGTTCATTAAGTGGCCATTTGTCCTTTTGACAATTATAGCTCACCCTAAACTGTCCAAAGTGTGCAGGAAGAGATATCAATGCTAGGTGCACCAAGAGATCATCAGAAATCTCCAACTTAAGTGCCTTTAGTTTTGAAACAACATTAGACATCTCCATGATGTACTCCCTAATACTTCCCTTATCTTTATATTTCATTGAGACAAGTTTGGTCAAGAGTGTACCAATTTCAGACTTTTCATTCTTGACAAACCTTGTCTCAACTTCGGCTAAAAATTCCTTAGCATTAGTAATCTTATCAGAAATCGAGCCTCTAAATGCCTCTGGAATGGACCTTTTCATTATCATTAGACTCACTCTATTAGATCTGTCCCACTTTTCCTCAACTCTCTTTTCTTCAGGAGTTGAGGTAGCAGTAATTTTGGGACAGTCAGTTCTGAATGCCAAGTCTAAATCCATGACACCGAGAGTTATCATAACACTCTCCTGCCAATACTTGAATTGGTACCATTTAACATCGGAATTTCTTTTAGGCCAGTAGTAATGCTAGCTAAAAAATTCGAACAAAAGACACACAAAACAAACACGATTTAGCAAAAAATCTGAATTTATAAATTAGATTCAAATAAAGGCTAAACTATACCATTATTACCAAAGTATCGGTTTTCATTAATTGATTACCGGAGGGCAACAAATTAATTTCTTATGATGCTTTGTCGCAATAATAAAGTATTGATGATTCATTAACATATCGACAACATGCCTTCCGGAGGGCCGACATTATGACATATGTATAAAACATAATAATCATTATCACACTTTAATATCACTCAATTGTACATAAAACTTTAACAACCACTATCTTCCGGAGGGCTGATATATGATTGCTTCAATTAACTGTATACTTAATTTCCTTTTATATAATGAATCTAAATTAACTTTGTCAAAAGAGGCACCGGAGGGTACATTAATGACTCAATTAATTTAATTCAAGATATATATAACTTTAATGCCTTTAAAAGAATCATAATCTATACTTATGCCATAAAATAAAATTACAATTAAATAAATATAATTGCATCATAACAACTGCAGTTATGTCATAAAAAAATATATTTATTGTATTTTATTTATTTTCAAAAATTAAAAAATAACTGCATTTGTTATGCTGAATTAAGACACGATCTAGAGAGATTTTAAAAGATTGGAAGCACCTTAAATAGCCTTTCAAATTTAGAAATTATTCTAAATTTGTAAATTGTTGTTTCTGAAAATTTATAAAAAATAAATTTCCCAAAACCCTAATTTCATAACTGTCCAAAAAACAGAAATTTTTCAGGATCGAACATTATTTGATCAGAATTTTGCGATTTCAAATGGAAATCTTCGAGCAAACCCTAACCAAATTAATAACTTAACTTTTAGGCAATCATGATCTCAAACAAAATTTTTGTGCTCTCCAAACTTAAATTTTCAGATCAAGAAAATCAAGAAAATCAACAAAAAATCAACGAAAAAAATCATCATCAATTCCTATTCTCTCTAGATCCTTAAAGACCTAATCCTTCTGCATAGGAAGGCTCTGATATCACTTGTTGGGGGATCTTAAAGGCCAAACACTTACGCCTTATCTAGAGATCAAACAATTACATCTCATCTAGGGGTCAAACACTTACACTCCGGGAAAGAAGAAACAATCCCCACCTTAAACCTAAGGACCGTCCTATGCCAAAGATACCCGAAAACTTAATCTTAAGTGCGGAATTATACCTGATTCCATGCCGTTTGCCATGGAATATCCAAAGTCTTGAGCAAGCCGTCTCTGTGAGCGCGAAACAAGTCTTTAACGGCAAGAAGTCCTTCTCGCCTTTGTGGTTGGGTTGTGGATTAGATCTTCCAAAGCAACAAGATACGCCCTTGAGAAATCCTCTCCAATTTCCTTATGGATCTCTCCTCTCAAATCTTTAATGGAGAAAGAAGGGAGAAGGCACTCAAAATTCTGTCTAAGAATAACCTCTTTCCAGAAATATGAGTTGAGTTAGTTATCTTGTGCCTTGGGGACCCATCCTTATATAGTATTACACATCTGGCACCGCGAGTGCGGGTGCACTGGGTCGCACTGGGACTCAGTGCATCCGCACTGGATTGAGACGCGTCCAAATAACTGCTTTTCTTTCAGCCCCGAACCTTTCCTAAGTCCTGAGTGCGTCCGCACTGGGCTCGGACTTTTCTGGTTTCTCACTGAACTTCATAAAATCGGCTAAGTCCTGAGTGCGTCCGCACTGGGCTCGGACTTTTCCAGTTTCTGCACTGCAGTTCCTAAAATTTGGCTAAGTCCTGAGTGCGTCCGCACTGGGCTCGGACTTTTCCAGTTTCTGCACTGCAGTTCCAAAAAAATTGGCTAAGTACTAAGTGCGTCAGTACTGGGGTTCTGAAAGCAGTTTTCTGTATTTGCAAATCTCAGAATCAGTCAATTAATGATTTGATCTTTGTCCAAATTGTTCTACACATTTATGGACCACATCCTATTGAATACATAGATTGTCTAATGTCTTAATTCCATATTAGATCACTTTAATTGTGACAATCATATTGACAGTATACAATTCATAATTATATTACATATATGCTCAACGTTGGATATATGATCCAACAAGAGCTTCTTACAGGCTTTCTTTCTTTTGTTGGTAAAAGCGGGTGTTATCCCACTGGTTTCAGTACAAAATATCAAATGAAACATTACATCTATAAGAAAACATAAAGCTAGCATTATTAAATCTCTAGATCAGACATCATAAAGAACAACTGAAGTCTTACAGAAAACCCTAAACAAAACCCAAGGATCCAAAATTATCAAGAACTAGCCATAGACAAAAAGAAGTAGGCTGAAAAGTCACTCTAGTCGAGGATCACCCTCTCGCTCTACCTCTGCCTGAGAAAGAAGGTCATGCACATCAAAAGGAACAATTACAGATAATTTGAAATAAATTTCATAACCTAATGTCTTACACCAAAAGAATGTCAGAGATATGTTTTTGGCACCAATTATTTTCAAAGGTATTGCAGTGGAGCCCTTAATACATATACAATTCTTCTCAAGCCAAATGGTTCATATTAGGTTTTGCAGTGGAGCCCTTAAAAGATGTGAAAAAACTTAGTATTCATCAACTTCTAAAAACCATTTAACCCTCTCTGTTGCTAGTATTGTTCTTCATCATGATAAATTCTAAGGATGAATAGCAGTCCTTCCAAGCATCTTAAGTTTGAATCATCTATGTTTTAATTTCATCCAATTTCTCAAAATTTTCAATCTGATATATTAATTGTTGTGGAACCCTCTTTTGTTCTTCTATGAGATTGGCATTCTATCCCCCAAGTATTTCAATCGCCAATTCCTACAAAAGTTATTTATAAAGAAAATTCATTCCACCAAGCTAAGAAGGAAGAGTGGGTTATGATCTGAGGATACTCTAGGAAGAGATATAAGTTTGGAGGAAGCTGCTTACCCGCACACGTGAAATTCCTTTACGGCGGCGAGAGGGGAAGGATGATGATGAGGCAGCAGCACGATTTTTATGTTGTTGTAATATTTTTCCAGCCGCGACCCACACAACAAGCTCTTTGCGACCATCCAGGGTTTTGGAGGCTTTTATTAACTCTCCCACAGTTTTAGGTTTCATCCAGCTTGACTCGGAAGCAACGACGCATTTCTGCATTAGGTTCCATATCTCCTCTTTAACCTATATATATATACACAAATTATGATCATGCGGCCACTTATACCAAGCTAATTTATCTTAGAAGTAATATATTTTGTAATTGCTAGTCTACCAATGTCAGTACTAGATTGAACTCATAAAGAAAATGCAAGCACAAATAAGGTTAACTGAGCTTCATTGATCAAATTGCAGTCAAATGTCTTTACACTCAGTACCAAGTCAAGAATCCAATATTGGTGCTACTATATATTACATGAAAGAAAGAAAGGGCAATAAGAATTACAGTACATATTCAACAGCGACAAGTGGTTTCACTTTCACCTCAAAAGTAATTAATTGAATTCAAGCTCAAGACTAACCTGGTTAATCCTTGCTTCCGGTGTGGATGCGGCGGTCTCTCCACTGACATGCAACGATTTCTCAGCAGGGTCCATCGGATTCTTTACACAGAGAGCTCTATTACACTCAGCCACCACTGCAAATTCATAGTTCATACCCCTCTGACTCAGCCATGTAATCAAACAACAATGAAGCATAGAAATGCGCAAACTCAATCGAATTTGGGACCAGCTCAGTGGCCCTTTGCGCTGAATCAATTGCAGCCTCTAAATGTCTCTCCTTCACAATCGGATCCACGGTCATAATTGTCAGTTCAGTGTGGACCATGCTGTGGACCCTGTGTACCAAAGCCGAGTCTCCGTGCTTGCCCAGTGCATCGCGTATCAACTGAAGGGCTTTGGTGGGGTTGCCATGTCGAAGTGCAGTCAAAGACCACTCGCACTCTAATTTGATATCCGGCGTTGGATCGCACGGTGGCGAAGCTGCTGCCGGTGACGCAGAGGACATCGGAGAGTGAGCTGAACGATGATGAGGGTAGAACCCAGAGGGGGCGGATGATGATGAGGCAGCAGCTGGGGAATGCTTGTCCTCAGATGATGTGTCAGAAGGAGACTGGCTGGGGTCAGCACATTGTTGTTGTTGTAATAGTCGTGCGGCTGCAACGCGCACCTCAATCTCCTTGCGATGTTCATCCAGAGTTTTGGAGGCTTTTTTTATCTCGTTTCTGCGAGGTGGGGATGCAGCACCAGGGCCTGTCGGAATCAAGTGTTGTTTGTAGACAGAAATAACGTACCATTTCTGCAATAGGTTGCGTATCTACCCTTGTACCTATAGATTATATACACAAATTATGATCATGTGGCCACTTATACCAAGCTTATCCATCTTGGAAGTAATCTATTTTGTCTATCATGTGAATACTACTAGTTTATTTTTCTTCCTAGTTTAGTTTAGTACTAGATTGAACTCGAAGAAAATGTGAGCACAGATAAGGTTAACTGAGCTTTGTCAAATTGTCTTGACGCTCTGTACCATGTCAAGAATCAAATATTGGTGCTAGTATTACATGGAATAAAGAAAGGGCAATAAGAATTACATAACATATTCAACAAGAATGGTGGCAATAAATATAATAAATATACATTAAAAAAAAAGTAATGTTTGGTGCTTTTCCTTCTATCATTTTCTTTCAGAAAAAAGATTCTTATTTCATGGGTGCTTTGCTATATATGGGTATGCATGCTCTTATTCAGTTCTATTTGTATTGTATCAAATCATGTACTATGAAAGAGTAAATGAAAGCCCTTCTGTTCTAGCTATGAAATGAAGACTTTGATTCATCCCACAAAAACACCCCAATCACCACCAAAATTACAATAATTCCTCTCAAGTAATGCAAAGTCCCACCTTATTCTACAAAAAATAGTTACCAAAGCGTGCATGCATGATATAATAATAACCATTGGAATTGTACTCTTATTTAATTCTAACAAATAATTAATTGAACAATGACAAGCAGTTTCACGGTTTCACCTTCACCTCAAAGTAATTAATTGAATTCAACCTTGAGACTAATTACCTGATTAATCCTGGCTTCAGGTGTGGATGCGGCAGTCTCTTCACTGACATGCAACAATTCCTCAGCAGGGTCCACCGGGTTCTCTACACAGAGAGCTCTATTACACTCAAACATGGGCAATAGATACCCCTCTGACTCATCCATGTATTCAAACAACAGTGAAGCATAGAAATGCGCAAATTCGATCGAATTTGGGGCCAGCTCAGTAGCCCTTTTGGCCGAATCAATAGCAGCCTTTAAATGTCTCTGCTTCACAACCGGGTCGTCCATCATAGTTGTCAGTTGAGAGTGGACCGCACCGTGGACCCGGTGTACCAAAGCCGAGTCTCCGTGCTTGTCCAGTGCATCGCGTATCAACTGAAGGGCTTTGGTGGGGTTGCCACGTCGGAGCTCAGTCAAAGACCGCTCGCACTCTGATTTGATCTCCGCCGTGGGATCGCACGGTGGGGAAGCCGCTGACGGTGACGTGGCAGACATCAGAGAGAGAGAGTGAGGCGAACGGGTAGGGTTTCGCTTCTTATTACTCAAGTGCATGGGATGAGATGATAAACCCATAAAACCCTCTCTCTCTTCCTCTTGTGAGCATACCAAGCGTAACGGATCCGTATCCTCCCAGGTACCTGATTCAACACAATTGAAACAGACGGCCCAGATTTACATACAGGCGGTGCTTGCTCGGGATGGCAGTATTATTTATGCTTTGAGATTCGTGCCGAGTTAAAAACTAATTGTGGATCGTCCGATTCAATTGTACTCAGTCCGTTAACCTGAGGGGATTTGAATTCCAAGCGTTACTAGCTGTCTTCCATTTGATATAAACAATTATTATCTGCACCTGGTTCATTGTGAGCCGAATAAACAATATGACACTAGTAAGCGGACTTACGGGAGAGTGGTGTGTACTGTGTAGTGCTCACTACAAAATAACAGCGCGCCGTTTGATTTTTTTTTTTTTTTTTTTTTCCAATTTAGTCGGTTCCGTATCCAGACTTGTTGGCTTGTACCAGATTTGCGAATAAAATATTCTTGTAACATTTCTCAATCGAACAATAAATAAAATATATTTTATGAAAAAATTATTCGCAAATAAAATATTTTTTATTAATTATTCATAAAGAAAATACGATTTTTTTTACTTTTTATATTTTTTAAAAAAAATTGAGATTTTTTTTCTTCCTTATTTATTTTCAAATTATACTCGAATTATTATCTAATTACGAACTTTTGATCCCGTCGAACTAAATCCGAATAATTAGATTCATCAAGTGTCAAGATGTGCAGTGATGGAGAGAATCAATATCACCCTAAGTATCTAAGGTACAAGTGATAAAGCCATACCGTTCTTTTTACATGGAACGAATCTCAAAGCAGCCCTTCCTAAGGTCTCCATATTTCTTGTAACCGGAAGCTATTGAAATCCTGTTCAAACAACTGTGTCCATATTTACCGACATTTTTATTAATATCCATAATAGAAATTAATATTTATGCCCAGAATTCTGGGGTTTCACCAAAAATGTCCAAACTAGCCATAAAACGACAGGTTTACTCTCCCCATAAGCTGGTCATTTTATGGCCGGCTTACTCTTTTTTTTTGGACACTATGAAGAGGAAGATAATTGAAATCGAACACTGAAAATTTGAATTTTTTTGTCTAAATTATTTGATAGATTACTTCTTTTGATATATAATTAGCATATTTATACTAAAATACGCTAAATTACTTGAAATTATGTTGAATTACACTATATTAAGTTAAATTACACTAAATTACATTACATTACGCTAAAATACGCTAAATTACATATGAATAGGGACGATATCTTCACTGAAAAGGTGAAAAACGATGAAAAAACTTCAAACGGTCATAAAACGGGGCTCGAGTGTCCGATTTCAGCAAATGACCACTTTTCGGAAAGCTTGCGAAAATACACATGCGTCAGTGTTAGTGCCTACGATGTCGGATTTTAAAATTCAGAATTACTAAAAAACTAAGGGAACAGTCTCAAAACTTGAGTTAAAGTTTTCGATTAAGATTTTTATTTCTATTATTCAATCTAAGTAGCTCAGTAAATTAGTTATATAATGAACTTGTAGAATACCAATTTTTACTATTTTCTGAATTTTTTTACTATTTTTTATGATTCATGAAAGATGACACAAAATCGGTTTACTTTAGCGTAATTTTGCGTAGTTTAGCGTAATTTTGCGTAGTTTAGCGTAATTTACCGTATTTCAGCATAATTAGCGAAGTTATTGTAATTTAGCGTAATTTAACGTAATTTAGTGTAATTCAACATAATTTATTGTAATATAGTGTAATTCAACATAATTTCAAGTAATCTAGTGTATTTTAGTATAAATATGCTAATTATAAATCAAAAGAAGTAATCTAACAAATAATTTAAACAAAAAATTTGAATTTTCAGTGTTAGATTTTATTATCTTGCTCTTCATAGTATCTCTAAAAAAAAAAAAGGAAAAAAAAGAGTAAATCGGTCATAAAAAAAAATAGCTGGTTTACGTAAGCCGGTCATTTTATGGCCGGTTGGACATTTTTGGCGAAAGTCGGAAATTATAGACATAAATATTAATTTCTAATTAACTTTGGATATTAATAAAAATGTCGCCCATATTTACTACAAATTTTTTTATTTTTTTTCAAAATTAAAAAAGATGGTTCTCTATGCAAAACCATATCTTGCCAAAGGTTGGCAATGGTGCACTTTCATTCATTTCCACTTTCTCTTTCTCGCTTCTGTCCAACTTCGATCTGAAATTCACAAAATTATCAACACTAATCATTGTATTGAATAGAATTTTAGAAGGGAAAAAACCCCCAAATTATCTTTCCTTCCTCGAAAGAATTAGTTGACTTATATCTGTTTCTATGTCAATAGTGATCAAACTGTATCTTTTTCGTTATAATTTTTCAGATAAAAATACGAATACAAATAGTCTCGGATACAAATACAGATTGGATAGCTCAAATAATTTTTTGAATTCGGATATGAATAAAATCGGATAATATCCGATCCGTTTACAACCCTACCGTCAAGGGGACAAATATCCTCCCCGGTATCGTAAAAGATTTCCTTCACTTTACGGTTTGAGATTAACTCCCAGCCGCTTTGGGATTCTGGCTGACGGAGGGGGCAATATTATTGGGCTTTGAGATTCATGCCAAGTTAAAAAGAACGGTTCAGATCAAGTAATTGTAAAAGATTCTCTATTACGGTACTGGGGGTGATCTGAATTCCCGTCAAGGCATGCAATTTCGATGTACTTACTAAATGCAGGTACCAAGATAACTAAATTTCATGTCACGGGTGTACTGAGTTGTAGTTGTTAATTTTTGTAAGAGAGAAAAGATGTAAGAAAACAATTTATTATTGCAATCTTATTTTTAGTTTTACATGTATATCTATTTATAGAAGAAAAATAAAAACTAGCCGTTGTACTATTAATTACAACTACTAACCACTAACCACTAACCTATTAATTATATGACACTATTCCCTACAACTAGCCGTTACAATTTAAATTTGTAACTAGCCGTTATTTTTAACACTCTCCCTCAAGCTAGGAATGTATATATCGTACAATCCTAGCTTGCTTGTAATTTTCTCAAATGGATCCGGTCACCCGGATCCAAGCCTTTAGTGAAGATATCCGCGAGTTGACCTTCACTTTTTACGTATGGTGTTTTAATTTCTTTTGCTTGAACATTTTCTCTAATAAAGTGACAATCCACTTCTATGTGTTTTGTTCGTTCATGAAACACGGAATTTGAAGCTGTGTCGTGCCGAATTATTGTCGCAATATATTTTCATCGGTTCTTGAGTTTTAAATCTCATGTCTAATAAGAGTTGCTTGATCTAAGTTAGTTCACTTGCGGTTGATGTCATGACACGATATTCGGCGTCGGCACTTGATCGTGCTACAACATTTTGTTTCTTGCTTTTCCATGTGACTACAAATGTGCAAAAATCGGTTGTCGATTTTTTATCGAAGCTTCCGATCCAATCTGCATCGAAAAAACTACACCTATCATTAGAATTATTATTTTTCATCCAAATATCTTTACCGGAATTATTTTTTAAAAATCTCAAAATTCTATTTATCACTTCTAAATGTGGTGTTCTTAGTGAGTGCATGAACTTACTAATTTGACTTACGGAAATGAAATATCCGGACGAGTAACCGTTAGATAGATCAATTTTTCAACAAGTCTTTGAAATTGGGTTAAACTAATAAAAAGTATATCAAATTAAGATATATTTTAAGTAAACATTAAATATTTTTCGTTCAAAATTTATGCAATTGGAACAATAGTTAAACTTAGTTTACTCAAAACAATAAAAGAGTATACTAGACCTACATTTAGCAAATCTTCAATATTTTTTCGTTTAAAGTTTATGAAATCGTAGCGATAGTCAAAACTTTACTTATAATGTAACAAAAAATAGTATACCAAATTGAGATATATCTAGTATTTCACTGAAAAATAGATTAAAATGATATTTTGAACAAAGTTTTATTAACATAAAAAATAAATCACGAATTAGCCAAATATCACATTTTTTTTTCATTTTATTAATCTTTTTTTAGGATAATTCCTAAGTAGTTGAAATCCAATAAAGAAATAATGTAAGTACCAACCATTCCACAACAATACAAATTTATATTGGGTTTGGGTTTAGGGTTTTGGGTATATTGAGTCGGATGCTTTTGGCATCTGCTAGGAGAGAGTAACTTAGACAATTGACATAAAATAAGAGTTTGGTTATGGTACTATGCATAGTACATATTTGTATGTACTATGATTAATATTTTTATTTTCAAAATTCAGATAATTAATCTAAACCATTCAAATAATCTACATATGAAAATGTACTTGTAGATGAAGTTTTATATCTTTTAGAATCACTTGATCTAAAAATTCTAGATCATTAAAAAATAATAATTTTCTATATATCTAACAAATTAGTAAAAAGTATCTTAGGAAATATAGAATTAAGTCTGCAAGAATATATTCATGAAAATCATATTAAACAGTTCAGATCGATCATTTAAACTATGAAAACAAAAATATACATTCATAGTACAGACCAATCTGCACTATGCATACTACCGGAAGACAAAAAAACTATTAATTTCATATGAAATGTATTCTAGTCCATACATCATTTTGGGTCACCATAGTTTTCTTCTCTCCAAAGGAACCTATTACAAACCGCCTAGGAAAAAATAAAATGAGAATAGTAGTAAGAGCAGGCCCAACAAGCCCAATAACAGAGAACCAATCACACAATATAGCAATTGTCACAGTAAAATTATTCATTTGTTTCCGTTCGTCATACAATTTGTATTTTGGTTTCACATTTTTCACATTTTAAGCAACAAACCTAATTACTATAAAAATCAAGTGCAAAAGAATAAATTTCTTTTGAGTTAAAAAGAAATTTTATTCCAAATTAATTTAGAAAATAATAGTATATTTGTTATTTAACAAAATATTTGCTCATATAACATAATATTATATATATGTTAGATATTAGAGAAAATCAAATATTTTAGAGGTTATATTTTGCATATCTTTTAATAGTAATATATGAGCAAATTCACGCAATTACACATAAATCTTTTACAAATCGTAAATTCACAAAGCAATATTTAAATGAGTGGTAAAGAGAATACAGATCCTTATACAATGGGATAGGATTTGGAACCGTTTCATTCACCGCCCTAGTGACATAACTCAAACGCCACAACTTTTTATCACATAGGAAAATGGAATGAGCTTAAATTAAATTATATTCTGTGATTTGTGAAATATTTAGTACACATTTAATATTTTTTAAAATTTATGAAATTGTAGCCACATTCGAACCTTAACGTAAAATGTAACAATAAAGAATAATAACGAATCTCGGGTTGATATATGTACAATAAGCATTCAATATTTTTTCGTTTATTATTTATGAAATTGGAAGATAATCAAAACATAGCTTACAATTATAAACAACACAATAAAAGAGTGTATTAGATTAAGATGTATTTAATAAACATTAAATATTTTTTCGTATAAAATTAAAAAGACAACCAAAACTTAACTTATAATGTAAACAATATAATAGTATACTATATTTAGAATTGAGATATATTTAGTATTTGCTGTGTGGATTTGTGATCAGGCTAATAAAATTTATAACCCGGTTTGCTATCGAGTTAGATTACAAATGCATAATCCTATCGGCAGTATAAACAAGTGTCGATCCGCAGAGAATAATATTTAAGGTATTGAGCGATTAAATCATAATATTTCTAAAGGCTAGACAAAATTTGAAATCAAAGAGTTGTTGATTTTTTATCAATGTATTTGGCAAAAATTAAAAATAAGTAAAATAAAGATAGAGATGTGAATTCCTAGGATTTTGGCACACAGTTGTTACTTCAATCCATTTTAATTCTTACCTTATTTGATCCTGGTTTTTTTAGTTGTATGAGGGGTTTCTAATCTAATTTAGTGATTACTGCTTTCGCCTAGCAACCACCATACTAATGAAGAGATCCCGTTAAGACTTGTCTTCACTAGTGCAAAGAGATCTGTGACTAGCCGAAAAGAATTCAGACTTCACTGTTAGGTACGTCGCTCTACTATCTTGGTCATGTTGGATGTCTCCAGGGTAAGGCATGACAATGCGACATTCGCACTCCCATGTGTACTTTTATTGATTCAATTAATTGTATCTCCGGTTAAGGTTTTCACCACTAATCTAGTACTTCAATAATCTAATATTTTTATTCTCCCTTATCCCAATTCGATTAGCCCAAAGATGACTAACTTTCATGTGTGGCCATCACATGACGGTCTAGACTAAGAAACAAAATCAAGCAAGATAGAACATAAAGTGCAAAAGCAATCGAACAACAAAGACTAAACAATGATAAAATAAAAGTATATATCAAAACATCATGAGTAACAAGGTTTACTGCCAACTTTAAGAATCTAAACTTAGCCGTTGAACGGCATGTTTATAAAGAGATAAGAGAAAAATACAATCATATACGAAGTACCCTTCTACTTAGTCTCTACACACTCCTCTCTTCTCACTTAAGAAAATATAAAACCAAAGATACAAAGATTCTTTTTCAATTCAGTCCAAAGGGCTTATATAAGAGTGAAGGGGCACCTAGAGATGAGTGGAGTCTAAGTTATCTGATCTGGATACAGCTGTTGCAGTTATTCACCAAAGGGCGTCTTGGATACGGTCCGTATTGGCTAATATGGATCGTACTCCCATTGTGTCGCTGTGGGAGTTAATGCGTATTAGGCCATCTTTGGTCCGTACTGGGGCTTTGGTCCATATTGGCTAATACGGTCCGTACCAGAGCCTTAGCCGATGAGCTGCGTTTTTCCTATCGATCCGATTCTTACTCCAAATGATGTAAAATAGTCCCAAAATATAGTTCCTGCACTAAAACATAAAGTAGGACAATAGTAACTTTTTTTATGGAATAATTAAACATAAATGTGAGAAAATAAGACAAAACCTAAGTCAAAATTCTACGTAATTCACTATCAAATGAACTTGATCAGTATTACACGTTAAAAAAATTGGTGAAAAGATATTTTTTCAATAAATTTTTATCAACTTAAAAAAATATCACATCAAGACTTGTCTTTTCGTTTAGTTAATGAACTTGTCTTTTTTTCATTAAGTGGACATGAAGATATTTCCTTTTTTATATGTTTACTTTTCATTTGATGAAATAATATTGAATAGAGAACCAACGAAGTCTCACATTTTTCTGTTGGATTTTCATTTCTCAAACACAATTTGACCAATTTCATTTGAGTTGACTTTTTGATTTCAATGATTACGTGGGATTTGATTTGTTTTCTATTTAATGAATTCAATTGTGTTATTAATTTGCAAAACTATTTAAAATGTTTAAATCCACTAAAAATGTCGACAAATTTAGTGTAAAAAAGAAAAAAAATGTTTTAGGTCATGAATGGTGGGTTTGCGAAAGAGAGAAAATTGTTCTTGATCCTTTATTTGCTTCCTTATAGAAGTTTCAACCGTTCAATGAAAACTATCCTTTATAAACATGAAAATTAATTAAAATATTTGCCTCCTATCCCTCTAGATTTTGTTTTTTTTTTACACTCAAGCATGTACACGTTATTATTAACACTAAATAAAGGTTGTATAACGTAGAAACAAAAAAAAACAAAGGCAAAATAGCAAATTATTGTGTAATTATCTACAAATTAAATGAAATTGACTTGTCTATACATCGTTTTTGGAACATTATAGTTCTTCCTTCAAAGGGTATATTATAAGCCGCATAGGGTACATTATAGTTCTTCCTTTGTGTTACGTATATTGAATGGTAAATAGACGCGGTAGGCTGTCGCACCTCCGGATTGAAGGTGTGACATTTATTATCCTCCCTCACACACTTTACATTTTCTTTTTCACATTTTTCGCTATCTTCTAAGTAATTAGCCTAACTACTATAAACTTTAAGTGAGAAAAATGAATAGGTTGTCATGTACAATGCAAAATGATCATTTATTTTCCTCCCTCACACACTTTATATTTTTCTTCATGCTTTTTGTTGCCTTCTGAGTAAATAGTTAAACTACCATAAATATTAAGTGAGACAAATAAATTGATTGTGAGTTTAAAAGAACATTTATTCAAAATTAATTTAAAAAGAAATAATAGTATATATGTTATTTAACGAAATAGGGATTCGTATCATAGTTATATATTGGATATTAGAGGAAATCAATTATTTGAGAAGTTATTTTTTTGCTAGTATTATGCATATTAGTTACTAACAGTGAGTCTAAGTTGAGATATATTGAAAACTTGCATCATTTGCTGGACGGTTATTACAATGTTATAAAAAATTGAAATTCAAATATTACGAATTAATTCTATGCATGAACTTGGGAAAATATTTTCTATAAAAATAAGAAAGACTCAATTTTCGAAGAAAAAAGAAAAACAATAAAAAATAACTTAAGAACATTAAATAGAGACATAATGCCTCAAAAGACCCTGAACCAAATAAAATATAATATTTTTAATTGTATTTTGTAAATCTCACACTCCTGGTAGTCCATTTCCATATTGTTTCTTCAATGTGGTCCTTATGTTTCTTTATTTTAATTGATTTAATATATTATGTTTCTTTTTTGTTTTTATTGATAGATACAGATGTTACCGAATATTAAAACTGGATGAGATGGAAGGTCATACCTACATCGCTGGAGGAGATGAGATGCATGCTTACACCACTAGATGTAAGGAGGTTGAACACAGTAGTATCCAGCAGCGAATGATAGTTGAGATTGAAAATAACCCATTTACTTAGGTTTTATGTGTTTTTATTTGATCTCATTAGCTTTTTTTTTCGAATAAGCTAGTAGTAGTTATTTGTTTTTTTTGTATTAATTGACAATATATCTATTTGTCTGCATTTTTTGTAAGGTTTTCTGTTTCTAGAAACTAACTTTTTGTCAGATTTTATGAAAATTGGAGATTTCCTTCCCAAATTATTGTTTTACTATTTTAGTAAATTCGTTAAATCCTAAACTATTTTGTACTGTTGTTTTCATTTCATTTTTATATAGGACGTGTCCTACACATATGGGAAAGTGGTTTTGAGCACCCCATTGCCCATATAAATGTGAAAAAATTAATTTTGTCCATTAGTAATTTTAATTTCTACAGAAAATAATATTATTAATTAGTCTATTTTATAAAATAAAATTATAAAATACTTATTTGTTCAACTCCCTCTATCTTGAATACGGATTTCGTTCCTGAAAAATGGTCACAATTACAGTCTCATATCAATAATCTCAGTTTTATTTGCAATTCTGTTTGAAATGACAAAATTGACCCCAACGACGTAATGGTTGATTGCTATTGTAACGTGAGCAATTTGACTCACTACAAATCTACAATTGCAACACTTCACCTTGAAACCAAGAGGTACCGTCTTCATATATTTTTTTTTCAAATGGGACAACCGGGAAATGTTCCATATATCTAGCAAGGAGTGACATCAATTATGAGAGGCGGAGTCAATTTACTTCATTCAAGGAATCAAGCAAAATTCGGTCAAATAAGTATTTTATAATTTTATGAGGTAATGTTTACTTCTCATTTTATGAGGTAATGCTGAGTAGAGATCGAATGCAATCTCACATTTTCTGGTGGATTTAATTTACTTCATTCAAGGAATCAAGCAAAATTCGGTCAATTTCATTTGAATTAACTTTTGCTTTCAATGGTTTACTTATTTGGTATTTGATTTGTAAATAGCTCAAATGAAAGACATTTAAAATCAAGCATAGTAATTTATAAATATCAAAAGATGCGTCAAAAGTTCATAAATATTTGGTTGCATATATAACGAATTATAACCTACACTTTTTAAGTATTTTTTATTTTGAGTTGGTCAATCTCCAAGTAACTATTAGAATATACTAGTCAAATGTCTTGTGCATGAACATTTATGGTCCATTTTTTTTGCATGTGTGTATATGTCTTTATTTTCTTGAGATGCCGTACAAACAGAAATTTTTAAATTTACCATAAGAAAAAGAAAAAAAAAGAAAATCTGTAGAATTCGAAAAATACCACGGACGCAACTTAATTGAGATTGCGTCCACAGATTGGGTGGCCTCAACTTGAGATTGAGTCCACCAAAAGTACTGAAATCGAGTAGGAACCAATACATTTCTCCACTTTTTGGTGGACTCAACCATATATTGCCGCCACTCTTTTCATGGACGCAACTAGAGGTTGTGTCCGTACTAAATTTCGAATTCCCACAAAATTGTAGTTTATTGATTTTTTTTTTCAATGATAAATATAAGAATTTTGGCCGTACAAATATGTATTTTTTACACTGTTCTAAATATAGCTAGTTATAACAGCGCTATAGTATTTTCGAACCTTAAAAGCTATAACACTTGCTATACTTGTTACTTCAAGTTCTGACTAATTGTACAAGATTTATTCACATGCATGCCATTGAGTATTTTTATCAGAGCAGAGCAATTTCAACCGCTGAGCCTGAGTATGAATCTCAATGTTGTCCCTCCTTAAAAATCAACGCCATGCATAAAAAATAAAACTTAAACCAACCTAAAAATATAATAAACTGAATTGCAAACCAATATTCTAAACCGAACTTTAATTTGGTTTACTCAATTTAAACAAATTAGTGCAAACATTAACTAATAATTAATAATTCAATTTAACTTCATAATTTATGTAATAAAGGGTTCAATATTAATTGACATGAGGCGGGGATTATTCACGCTCTAATCCGAATTCCAAGTTCGAGGTCTGACAGGAATTTGCAAAACCTGTTTAAAAAAATAGTTAATTTATTTTTTATATTATTTTACGCAAGCTACCTTTTCTGTGATGTAAATTTCTTGTATTAGGGAGATGCTACAAAAATCACGCTGGTGGTTTAATCCGTTTTTTTATTAATAGGAAAAACAAAAAAAATACTAACAATGAGGAATAGTTTTGCTAGATTTTGAAAAATAGGAACAACGTTATGGTTTGTAACATCTAGGGCACTGTAGCTGGACGTTATGGTCTATAATGTCCAGTTAATCTGATCGCTAATGATCTCTAATTAACAAAAAAACAATAGCTGCACGATATAGACCATAACGTCCAGTTATAGTGTTTTTTTCTTCGGTTTGTGGATTTTTTTGAAAAAAAAACTGTAGCTTATAGACCATAACGTCCAGCTACAGTGTTTTTTGTTAATTAGAGATCATTAGTGATCAGATTAATTGGACGTTATGGTTTATAACGCCCAACTACAGTGCTCTGGACGTTACAAACCATAACGTTCTTTCTATTTTTCAAAATCTAGCAAAACTGTTTCTCATTATCGATATTTTGTTTTGTTTTTTCTATTAATAAAAAAAACAGTTTTTTTAATAGTATTGAGGTCCTAAATTCAGTTTATGTTGGTCCGAAGAAATAAGCTATATCTTTTTGGAAATCCAGAAATAAGGATAATTGAGAAAAGAAGACAATTTTGGATGATTATAATTTTGAAGGCAGTTTTTGGATTAATTGACTGAGGAAATTAAATGAAAACCAGGCGACAGAGAATATAAGACTCGCGATTATATATCACAACATATATTTAGGTCGTATTCAAGCACAAATATTTGGATAATGGGCGACCAAGCTGCCGTTATTTTTATTTTTATTAATCTGAGTATTTGTTTGTAATTTAAGGGTATGAGTGTATAATTTTTCCATGAATTAAAAGGAATTATCCCAATGTTATATTTCCTTTAATAATTTCGTAAGAAATTATATAGCAATGTCATGATTCCTTTAATTTTACATTAATTAATATAATCATGCCATAAAATTTTCAAAAATTAAAAGCACCATCTCATCAATGCCATGATTTCTTTATGAAAGAATGACGTAATCGAAATATTGTTGCAGTTTCTTCTAGTTCGTCAAAAGATCATGAAATCACACTTATTTGTTAAAAGTTGGAGATCAAGCCATCTAACTATTTAATATCCACAAAAAATTGTTCCTTCCAGATTTCGAACATGCGATCTCGCACGCAGAAAATATTATCTTTGCCACTAGACCAAAGATTAGTTCTCATATCAAATCTTCAGTAATGCAAAATACAAATCACAATTTTATTTCATTCAACATAAATATATTACATTCAACATAGAAGCACATCAACATCAATATAACGATAGGGATAAACGGCCCTTATTTGTTATATAATATCATCATACAATAAGCCATGTCGATATGATTGTACTTAATTGGGCCGTATGAGTACTTAAAAATACCACAAATTTCAAAGTATACCACCCTTTTAGTAAGGGCGCTGGCCTAATAGTTAGCACCAGGCAAATAATTACATATGATGAATATACCACGTTTTATCACACACCACCCTAGCACATCCTATTTTAGGTGGGTACGCCAAAACAACCTGTGTCATACTCCTTACCATGGCCAGACCACCCAACTATTAACTGCATCTACACCAGAATAATCCTTACCACGGCCCAGAAAGATGTTCACCATATTGTCCTCCGAATAAATAAGTCGACAATCACCTTTTCTTTTATTGGCATAACGTTGCGCATATTGATAAACTGTCCAATCCCAATGAACGGGGGGAACACGAACAGCCGAGCGTGCCCTGTTGTGAGCATTAACATAGTCTTGAGGAGAGTTTTGTGCTAAGCTTGTGTTTGTCATGGCAAGAGCCATCACAACTGCAAAAGCTAGCGCTACCACTTTGTCGCCTAACATAATGTTGTATTAATTGCAAAATATAGTTTGTTTGTGTGTATGTTGTAAGGTCCAAGGAGTTTAGATCATTTATATAGAGAAATATACTAATTTAATATATATGCAGGGGCATAAAAAATAATCGAAGATATACGTAGAACAATAGGTGTTCAATTAATTCTCTTGAGCAAGGCTAACGGAAAGTCTATTTGCCAAGTCTTGTGAATATCTCCCAATTATCGCCATCAACGTGTAAATAATTTTCTTCTTTAATGAAATCTTTTGGTAGGCTATTGGCCTGCCGACTTTAAAAGAAAAAAAAAAAACTGTCGCCATCAAATAATACATAGCAAAATCTTATTAGATTATAGGGAGCTATTCGCGTACAGTATCCGTACTATATCCTTACTACAATTATCATAACTACCTGGAGACCGCAAAACTCCAGCAATTAATTTTTTTTTAAAGTTTTAATAACTATGCAAGAAAGTATTTATACCTACACACAAATATTTATACTTATGAGATAAATAATTTTTACATATATAATTGTCTCTCCAATCAAATCTTCCAAACGTACCCGCACCATAAATACCTGTGAGCGCCACTTAAACTACATGTGGGAACCATACACGTTTTTAAAGGTGGATTTTTTCTCCGTTCAATCTCGTCCATATTTCTGACGATTTGTGAGAAATTTTGCGAATCTAAAATAAAGAACGTCTTTTACGCAATTTTCTCTTTCAAATTAGATCCATGATGACGTACTTTAGGGCTCGTCATTACACAAGTATTTATAATTCGTCGTGCAATAATTTATATCTATACTTGTAAGTATTTTTTACATATGTCACTGGATAACGTATGAAAGTATTAATATTAAGTACTGCAAGTATTTATACCTATAAACTGAAGTATATATATCTATTTGGTCAACTATTTTATTTAGAGGAAGGTTGACGCGATGACTATTGAGGACTGAAAAATGAATGATCATAACAAGTTACGCATTAAAGTATTAATATTTTATTTTTTAAGTGTTAATATCTTATCTTCCAAGTATTTATATCTATAAAGATTAATGCGGTGACGAGTGTGGGACTATGAAAGGTGGATTATGTAATTAGTGGTCACCAATAATTAGTGGTGACTATAGAGGAAGAGTGCTGCAGAGATTTTAGAATAATAATTAGTGGAGACCATATATATCATATCTTTTTAGAATAATAAATTAGTGGGAACCATAGTATATAATTTCTCTAAATAAGGTGCGGGAATTTTGAGTGCTGAAGTGAGAGTACTTAAATAATTATTCTAAATTATATGGTACATGTATTTTCCACTATCAATTATCGTCAAAATTCCTGCACTTTCCACCAAACAATTTTGTACGCTCTCAGTAAATTTAAGAAAAATAGCATAGTATTTAACTTGTCCTTGTTGGAACTTCATCCAAAATATATATCACGAAAAAATAAGCTTAAAGAAAATAAATGAAAATTTAAAGTAACAAAACTACAAATTCAAATAGTGATTTGGAGAATTGACTTAGTCTCGTCTTGTTGTCAGAGTCTATAAGCTTATCCATGTATTGTTGTCTGGGTCTCCAAGTTTATCCTTTGAAAATATTTCGAACCCATAAAGAATCATTTATATAGTGGACTTTGACGATGTTATGTTAATTTATATAGTTTTAATTTGAACAGTTAATTATCAACGACTGAGTTCTTTGACTTAGTAATCGCTTCTATGGGAAACCAGCCACCTGTTCAACTTGATGAAAATCATTCAGAAAAATTAACCAATCAATGTTAATTTCCAACTGTCAAGAAGCGGTTAGTGCCGATTATTTTATTTCTAGAATTAATTTAAGAAAAATATATATGAAAAGTTAGACGGTTATGTTGAAATTTTAATTCCAACTAACGGTGTCAACGGGTACAAAATAGATCGATTGAAAGTACTTTCGTACTCTTACCTATTATATTAAACCCTACTTTGTATCCATCTTATCGAATACGGTACGAATCAGGTAAACGGATAAAAAGAGTGCTATTGACTAGATATATATTAGTCATGAATAAAACTATATCATATCATTCATGGTCACCATATTAATATATGAGTAAGGCTACGGTGCTTTGCAAAGTAAACGGCCCCGTTTACTTCGGGCTACTTTTTTTATTTTGAAAATCCAAACAACCAATCCGAAACGTTCAATATGTTCTAAACATTGAAATGTGCTTGGAGACCAAATTTTACATTTTTTGGAATTTTTTTACTATTTATTAAGCCACTTTGAAAGTTTCTGATCCGGTGGTCCAGAAAATTTTACTGTTTTTTACTGTTTACCGTCGGATTAGCGATTTTCAAAGTGGCTTAATAAATAGCAAAAAAATTCACAAAAAATGTAAAATTTGGTCTCCAAGCACATTTCAATGTTTAGAACATGTTGAACGGTTCGGATCGGTTGTTTGAATTTTCAAAATCCAAAAAGTAACCCGAAGTAAAGATGATGGTTTACTTTGCAAAGCACCGTAGCCTTACTCTATATATATATATATATATATAATATTATAATTTTTATTTTTAATTATTACCGTGATGATAGCGGGTAAGAATTAGTCTTTATCCGTACTCTTACGTACCCGTTATGTTAATGGAAGAACATCTTTACCCTTACCCATATTCGATAAACTAAAGAAATACAAAAATTTGATCTATACCCGTCTTATCTAATACGGTTCGAGTCAGATAAACGAGTAAAAGAATGTCATTGACACCCCTATTCCAACCGAAAGAATTCTGATAAAGAAGAAAACGTTTTTTAATTTCATACTAAAAATGCCTTCATCGATCGGAAAATTTATGATTTCTTTTTTTAAACATTAATATTTGAGAAAAACACTTCTTCAAAAACATTTGTTCACAAAAAAATAATGTTTTATTTTCTTGACATGAAGTTTTACTATTTTGTTATTGAAGCAGAATATTTATTTGCAGAAAATCGATATTTATATCAAAATAAAAGGTCACTGTATATCACTGATAAAATAAAATGGTATCAATTATATCTTTTTGTCTTAACACATAATACTTAATATAGGCCCGTTCCTTCATATATCAAGAATTAAAATTGGAACCATCATTTTCTCCAGTTGCATCACCTTGACAATTTGGCACTTGCCTTGGAAGTCAAAGCAAGAAATGGAGGGTTCCCTTTTAAGATGAAATGGAGAGAGTCAAGGAAATTAATTTGATGGAATCATCATATATCAAGAATTAAAAATGGAACCATCATTTTCTCCCGTTGCATCACCTTAATTGACAAGTTGGCACTTGGCCTTGGAAGTCAAAGAAATGAAATGGAGGGTTCCCTTTTTTAAGATGAAATGGAGAGAGTCAAGGAAATGAATTCAATGGAACATTCTCGAATTTAATTATTCGAGATATTTTTTTTGGCGTTTACGACAGAAATAGTTGATTGGTAGGTACATTTTTCTAGATTTTTTTTAAAAACACTAATTAAAATAATTAAAGTTAAAGAACCAACATGATTACCGAATTTTTTACAAATACAGCAAAAACCGAATATCCTATTTGGTTAAGGGTTTTTTTTTCTTCACCGAATAGGCAATTCGGTTAAGCAGTCGGTTATGTGGGGTTGTAGAAACATTGCCACAGAAGATCCATTTTATATGCTTAACCGAAAAGACTATTCGGTGAAGCACAATTTTTTGGCTTAACCGAATAACCTATTCGGTGAACGCATTTTTTGAGGGATTTTTTGGCTTCACCGAATAGGCATTTCGGTTAAGCCAAATTTTTTGATTTGAATTAGCTAGTTCATATCAAAGAGGAGAGGTCTTTCTTTGGATCGATGTCAACGCAAATTACATTAATTCATTATGTATGATATGGTGGCATCAACTTTAATAAGTCTTTATTTTGTCACCAAGCGGCAAAGTAAAAAAAAAGAATTTTTTAATTTGAATTAGCTAGTTCCAACTAAAAGAAATGTGAAAGTTAGCATAGTAGTTGATTTAGTAGAGAAGGGTGATAAGTGGCCATTATAATTAATTTGGCCACAAACAAATTATCCCCCAACCGAATAGCCAATTCGGTTTAAACTAAAAAAATAAAATAAAAAACCCCAAAACCGAATAGCCAATTCGGTTTACAATAAAAAATAAAAAAAATCTCTAAACCGAATTGGCTATTCAGTTTAGGGGGTGTTACACGAATAGTTATATAGCTCGGGGATTTGGTTTTGTAAAAATAGAGTAAACCGAATAGCCTATTCGGTGAAGCAAAAAAAACCCCCCTTAACCGAATAGGCTATTCGGTTTTTGCTGTATTTGTAAAAAACCCGGTAATCATGTTGGTTCTTTAACTTCTATTATTTTAATTACTGTTTTTAAAAAAAATCCCATTTTTCTCCATGACTGATAATTACACCTATTATATGTAGCTTTATTTGAATCCAGATATATTGATATTTTCAAAATAATAAATAATAAATATAAAATATAAATATATTTTTGTTATAGAATATTAATATTCTAAAAATTATATTTTTACTAATATAACAAAATATGACATGAATGTTTTTATTAATGTTATGTGTATCACTAATGATTTTATCACAAAACTCGTCCGTATTTATGATGATCTGTGAGGAATTTTGCGAATCTAAAATTATGAATGTCTTCTACGCAATTTTATCTTTCAAATGAGATCCATGATGACGTATTTTTGGGCTCGTCACAAGTATTTATAACTCGTCATGCATGTATTTATATCTATACTTGTAAGTATTTTTACATATGACACTAGATGACATCTGAAAGTACTGTAAGTAATTTATACCTATGAACTGAAGTAATTATACCTATGTGGTCAACTATTTTTGTTAGAAGAAGGTTGACGCGAGAACAATTGGGGGACTGGAAAATGAATGATTATGATAAGTTACGCATCAAAATATTAATATCTTATTTTTTTCAAGTGTTAATATCTTATATTCTAAATATTTATATCTATAAAGGTTGACGCGGGACGAGTGTAAGGCCTAGAAAAGGGGACCATATAATAAGTTGTGACCATAGAGAAAGACTGTTACAGAGATTTTAGAATAATAATTTGTGGGGACCATATAATATATTTTTAGAATAATTATTGGTGTAGACCATAGTACATAATTTCTCCAAATAGAGTGCAGGGATTTTGAGAATACTAAAGTGAAGGTACTCAAATAATTATTCTAGATTATATGGCACATGCATTTTCCACCAAACAATTTTGTACGCTCTCAGTAAGTTTAAGAAAAATAGCATAGTATTTAACTTGTCCTCGTTGGAACTTCATCCAAATATATATCACGAAAAAATAAAGCTTAAATAAAATAAATGAAAATTTAAAGTAACGAAACTAGAAATTCAAATAATGATTTGGAGAATTGACTTAGTCTCGTCTTGTTGTCAGTCTGTAAGCTTAATCTATGTATTGTTGTCTGGGTCTCCAAGCTTATCCCTTTCAAAATATTTCGAACCCATAAAGAATCATTTATATAGTGGACTTTGTCGATGTTCTGTTAATTTATATAGTTTTACTTTGAATAGTTAATTATCAACGACTCAGTTCTTTTACTTGATAATCGCTTCTGTGGGAAACCAACTCTATCTGTTCAACTTGATGTGAGCATGTTTTGGATCATAGTTAGATAAAAAGTACATTATATATCATTCCATCACTATCAAAATACAAATCAAACTTGAGTGACTAGGTTATAATAATAGATATTCATATGTCATTAGTAAATTCAAAGTGATTCAGATTAGCATATGTAATTATGAGCTTCCATTGTAGAGGATTCAAGAAAATAAAAAAGAAATAAAAGGAGAAAAAGATGAGCATATAAATGAAAATTTTATCTTAATTACCAATCATGTTTTGTTTTGATAAATAATTTGTGTTTCTTTTTATTCACCTTTGGTGTTTTTCTCTTTTTGTACAAAGACGCAAACACTTTGAATTTTTTTTTTTCTCTTTTGTTTTTATTCATCTCGAATAATTATTAGTCAAATTAAAAGTTCATTATCTCAATGAATGAATTAGATACGCCGATTATTTTATTTCTAGAATTTAAGAAAAAACTATATGAAAAATTACACGGTTATGTTGAAATTTTATTTCCAACTAACGGTGTCAACAGGCACAAAACAGGTCGGATGAAAGCATTTTCACACTCTTATCTATTATGTTAATGAAAAAAACACCCAATAAGCTAAATAAAAATAAGAACCTTACTCGTACCCATCTTATGAAATACGGTACGAATAAAGTAAACAGATAAAAGAGTGCTATTAAATATATATATATATATATTAGTCATGCATAAAACTATATCATATCATTCATGGTCATCATATCAATATATATCTATATGTATTATACTATAATGTATTATTTTTAACTATTATAATAATGATAGAGGGTAAGAAATAGTCTTTATCCGTACTCTTACCCGTTATGTTGACGAAATAACATCTTTATCCTTACCCATATTCAATAAACTAAAGAAATAAAAAAAATATTATCCGTACTCGTCTTATCTAATACGGTTCGGATCAGATAAACGGGTAAAAAATATCATTGACCCTCCTATTTCAACCAAAAGAATTCTGATAAAGGGTTTTCTTATGCTTCATGAGAAAACGTTTTTTTATTTCATACTAAAACGCCTTCATTGGAAAATTTATAATATATTTTTTTACATTAATATTTGAGAAAAAAAATTCTTCAAAAATCATTTGTTCACAAAAAAATATTGTTTTATTTTCTTGACATGAAATTTTACCTTTTTTTATTGGAAGAGAATACTTATTTGCAGAAAATCGATATTTATTTCAAAATGACAAAATGTTACTGTATATCACTGATAAAATAAAATGGTATCAATTATATCATTTTGCCTTAACACATAATACTTAATATAGGTCCGTTCATATATCAAGAATTAAAAATGGAACCATCATTTTCTCCAGTTGCATCACCTTGACAATTTGGCACTTTCCTTAGAAGTCAACGAAATGAAATGGATGGTTCCCTTTTAAGATGAAATGGAGAGAGTCAAGGAAATGAATTTGAAAAAAATAGTCTCGAATTAAATTATTCAAGATTTTTTTATTTTTTTGGCGTTTAAGTCAGAATAGCTGATTGGTAAATACATTTACTTGAATTCAGATATATTGATATTTTAAAAAAATCAAATATAAAAATAATTTTATTATTAAAAAGTTAAATTCTAAAAATTATATTTTTAATAATATAAAAAAAATTAACTTGAATATTTTTATTCTTGTTATGTGTATCATTAATGGTTTTATCTCAAATTATATATTTTTTAGAAGTTGCAAGAATGAATTAATTAGCATGCTGAGAATTTGATATGCTCAATAAAAAAGAAAATGTTCTAAATAAGTCTATTTGTTATTAGTATGAAGGATAGTTTTATAATTTAGTTTGTGATAGTTTATCTTTTCAGAGAATCTATTTGTTAAATAAGTCATTGTACTCTATATAATTTAGTCAAGTTGTAATACAATTTTCTTTCTCATAATTATTTTGGTTCTCATTATAATTTCAACCTCTCTTATAAAATCTAATCACTAATTCTTAAAAAATGGTGAATATATATTTTAGAGTCCAAGTATAAATGTTTGTGAATTTAGTATAATCAAGTAACTTGAGCATTCAGTATAAATACTTTAAGATGTAGTATGAAGTGCTAAATTTGGAAGAGAAAAAACTAACATCAATCTCTTTCATTAAAATAAAAAACTATTTTTATTTTCTATACAAAAAACCTCATTATTGTTGTCATTCGCTAATTAAGTTTGACATTTTTTGTTACTTTTTAAGTTTTGTTTGGTGTACAGGAAATGACAAAAGGCAGTAAAATTAACAATTATAATGTGCATATGTGTGGAGTTCAACTAATCCGAATATTAGTTTCCATATAGTTCTTTATGCCTATAATATTTTTTAATTATGTATGACAAACATTTTACAAGGGACATCAACTAATCCGAATATTAAATTTTAAAATTGGTAAATTTTCATAAAAGATTTGCATAATATTACACAACTTAATTTATTATAGAAAAAATAAAAATAAAAATTTGATAATTTTCTAAATCCAAATTTTTCAATGAAGCAGCTTGTTGTGCATTTGTGCATCTTAATTAACTTTTTAAATTAATTTGGATTGTATTTGTTCCTCCTCTTATCAATTTATTTTGAAACATGCATTAATCTCAAGCACTTGTTCATTATTCAAAATTGTCATCTTGAACCTTTTCTGAAAATTTAAGATGGGGGTTTGAACCTGGTACTTTCTCATGTTTGGGGCACATGATAACCACTTACACCACCCAATCTTAATTTGTTGTCTCAATTACTACTCATATACTATTCAATTACTCTTCAATTCTCCAAAAACAAAAAACAAAATATTCTAGAACCGACATAATTCCTGACGGCCCTAAAAAGAAATGGGCAACCAGAATTTCTGATAATTTGGACATTTTTGAAAATACTCAGAAACCATAAATATTTTTGTAATTTTTTATTTAGTTATGGATATTAATAAAAAAATTAGGATGGACATGGCCAAAATAATAAAGAAACAGAATAAAGAGAAGAATTCCGAAGAGACAGGCCAATGAACCATTTATTGAAATGGTGCGTTGAGTATGAATTAACTTGAGAAAATATAAATATAGGGGTGTCGGTTATGATAAGAGTCGGGTGGAAGAATTTTCATATTCGTACATGTTACAAATTATTTTTTTGAAAACTTGGTAGTATTACTCGTAATCTACCCTTAACTGCTACAAATTATCTTATCTGTACTCTATTCTTATCCGTTATGGTTGTCGGATAACGAAACGGTAGCGTGTAAAAAACGGGTAATACTAATATAATAATTATTTTTATTATTTATTAAATAAAATATTAAAATATATACATTCATTAATTTCACACATGTATAGTAATTTATTGAAAAAAAAATTGATCATGCTAAGCTCAAGTAAACCAATTAAAATACTCTTTTCAATATTTATAAATATATATAATATATATATTTTTATAATTACCTAATCGGGTAATGGATACAAAATAGGCTTTATCAGTACCCGTACCCGATAAATTTATGAAAAAAAATCTTACCCATACCCGTCTTATCGGATACGGCACGGATCGGATAAACAGATAAAAAGATGTCATTGACACCCCTATATAAATATGAGCAATGGTACCGGGGGAAACAACCCGAAATTTTTATTCATATCCTCCATTTAAAAAAATCCACAAATACCCTCCTTTCTTTTTATACTGAACGAAGCGTCAAGATTCTGGAGGTTCTTTTTTTTCTTTTTTTCAAAATTGTCAAACAAATATTATATGAATGGATGATTAATTGAGTAGTAAGTTTATCAAATTTTTTTAATGATGAATATCGTTGCATTGGCCGTCTGACTAAATGACATAACAAAACAGAAATACTATATTAGTTCAAGTAAAAAAAAAAGAGTAAATTATGCTTCTTATTTTTTGTAAAATTGATACTCAATTTTACAATATTTATTATTGTAAAATAAAATTTTCTAATGAATAATTAACGGATGGCAGCAACGAAAACAACTTCAACTACAGTTTTGTTGTCCTAACCGATATTTTTTTTACAATTCTAATTCTTTTGAGGTCTGATGGCTTATTCCTCGGACACTAGGCTCTTTGTCTATTCGCGATTTTCTGAATTGTGGTCTAATGCTCAAATCAGAGTTTCCTATCAACATTTATGGTCGTTTAAAGTTTGAAACAATTCATCGATGTTTTATTGCAAAAACATTGATGACACATTGATGCTTTATATCCTGGTTAATCACATCACAAGTGCATCGATATTTTATTACAAAATTAAGCATCGGTGTCGGGCCGACGGTTTACAAATCTAAGCGGTTGTCTAATTTGTTTTATAGCATAACCTAAATCTGAATATCAAAAATGCTAAACTAAGTTTAAAAATGAAAACATTTACATGAATAAAATTTTATTCAAAAAAATGAAAATATAACAAAAAAACCCTAAATTTGAGACTTCATACATTTACATTAACAATTTTTGATAAAAATAACCACCACCCAGATTCTGACTGTTCACTTAAAAAAAAAAAATTGAACCAGGAAGTTGGAGCAGTTTTAAAAATAAAAAAGAAGGGCATTTGTGAATTTTTTTAATGAAAGGTATGAACATAAATTTCGTGGAAATAACAAAGGAAGTTTAGTGAACCGTCCAGAATCTGAGTAGTTGAAGTAGTTTTAAAAATTAAAAAAGGAAGATATTTGTGGATTTTTTTAATGGAAGGTATGAATAAAACTTTCGGAGAAGAAACCAAGGAAATTTTTCTTTTAAAATTTTAAGAATAAAACAAATAGTTCTTCTGTCCCGGAGCAAAACATGTTGTAGATGTCCGTGATGACAAGTATCACACTAAATAGGTTATCAGATAGTAACCTCTTTTCTGGAACATAAAACATGTATTTTAATGGTCCATGATGCTATATATATTCTATGTGAAATAACATCTATTTTTATGGTCCATGATATGCTATATATTCTAAAGCAACAAAACATGTAAGGGGATTTGTCACACCCCGACAACAGGGCAGACAACCCGCCGCGCTCATTAGCGCAAGGCGATTTCATAATCATACACAATATATATATATACACATTACCAATAACAAAGACAAGAGCCACAATACATGAATAAACTTTTCTTTTAAGTTTCGAAATTTACATGTAACAATAAATTGAAAATAAACCTGTTACGGTATCATAAAAGACAATCGAAATACCATAACAGATCTATTTAAAGTAAACCAAATACTCATCTTTGTGGCACGTCACGCAATCCTCTAGTTCGACATCTCGTTTTTGTGTCTTGCGCTTTGTACCTGGAACCCACCGAAGTAGAAATGTGAGAGATTGAAAATCTCCCAGTGCAGTATTCAGTTCCAGTCGAGTTATTCTAAGACCCGACCAACTAAACCAAACCAGCACCGAGCATAATTATAAAAGAATAACATTGATCTTCAAGCCGAGGAGATAATTTACAATCAATAGTAAACTGCTAGCATGAATCATTGTAGACCAAAATTAGAATCTTACTAAGTAATCCAAAAATAAGTTTACCTAGGACATTTCATTAACTAAGTTATGCTTATGATAACATAAAAGTTCTATAAACCCCAAAGTGCAATGCTCACGCAAGTAGATTGATTATATATTCAAACATGCATGAAATGCTAACATATCATATCAAATACTCAAATGCTCATGAATCTTATTTAATGCACAAATGTTCTTGTAAAGCAATTCTTTTAATATTTCTTTCTTGCGATCCAGATTCGGCACTTATCTGACTACAGGTCATGCGCTACCACGAATACGGCGCCTACACAATTTCTGTTATGCGCATAACTTGAAATTGTGCGCTTACCACGAATACGGCGCCTACGTGCCTTCAGTTATGCGCTTCCACGAATCAACGGCGCCTACATAACTAGATCACGCGCTACCACGAATACGGCGCCTACGCAATTTCTGTTATGCACTTCCACGAATTAACGGCGCCTACATAACATAAATTACGCGCTTACCACGAATACAGCGCCTACATGACCCCGGTCATGCGCTACCACGAAAAGACAGCGCCTACATGACCGGTCAAATTTCCAAGTTCAATATTCAATCAATACATTACCACGGTCATGCGCTACCACGAAAAGACAGCGCCTACATGACCGGTCAAATTTTCAAGTTCAATATTCAATCAATACATTACCACGGTCATGCGCTATCGCAAAAAGACAGCGCCTACATGACCGGTCAAATTTCGGACATAAAGTTCTTTAGCATGGTTTATACTATAACTCATAATATTCTAACCATTTACTTCATATCATATCCTATTTCAAGTTCAGAAAATATGGCAAGGCCTCATATGCAACATTATGCATTCATGTTTTGAGAAACTATATTCATGCATTCATATCATACTTTTCAAAATAACATGTAACTATTGTTCGACAAAGAAACAAGGGGTCGACCAGTATTAATCAAGAAAATAACAATCAAGCAAACCAGGTCATATTTCAAATATAATATTAACCCAAATGATTCGATCATGTTATTCTGTAGTCTCAGAAATTGATACGGAAACCAAATACTAGACTTGAGATTTATGCATATCTCTCTAAATTACAATATACACCGATTTGGTTAACAATTCATCACTAGAACAATAATTAATACATGGTCTACTATTTCTAATGCATTCCATTTATATAAAATCTATAGTTCAAGTCATGCAAGTACTTCGTTTGTACCGAACTGATGGCGGTTAAGGTTATGTCTTGCACCATACATATACTGATTTCAGAAATTGTAACAAGAACATATTGTTTCTTATATTATGTCATATATGTATGCCATCCAAAGATAAAGTATAGTTACTAAAGAATTCATCTCTACTTACTAGCAAGCAAGCAAACATTTCAACTATGTACGATAAGCTAACAGCAACAATTAAATCACAGTCAAGCAACTTGCAACACAATCAAGCAAAGAAACTCACATGCAAATAGAAACAGTAAAATATGTTGGAAGAATCTGAGAATAACTCGAAATCCGCACCTTCTGATGTTGGGCACGATAAGGCTCGAAGTCAATTCACTTATCAGAATCGAGTCGATCGATTCGTTCGAGAGCAGCCACATGAACACAAGCAATCAACTAAGCAAAGCAACACGTTTTCGTCTTTTCCTCCCGGGCACCTCGAGCTACCGACGCCTCTACTTCCTCCTCTTTTTCTCCCTTCATTCTACTCTTTTATATTTCCATTTCTCTCTTAATTTCTCCTTTCTATTCCTTTCTAATTTCTCTCTTTTTTTTGTTTCCTTTTTATTTCCGATATTGACTCTGAATTTTCTATCTTTTCTCTCTCCATCGGCCCTTTTCCCACCATCAAATTAGAGGACATAAATAAATCGGCAAGAGCATGTGAGTGGAGTTGCTAGGTGGCATTAACTAAAGGTCAATGTGGTTACACGTGTATATCATGCAAAAGGGTCTTATTAAAAAGAAATTCACTTATTTTTTTCTCCTTATTCTAATAATTAGTTATTTGCACTAAACCCCATATATTATTAGAATTAACTTGGCCTTTTACTATGTTTTCAATTTACATGATATTACCAAATTTTAAAATAACCCATGTTATTATTTCAAATTATTGAGATAACAAAGTTTGTAATTATACTTCAAAATCTATATTGCCATACCACTTTATTTCAAGTACAATGAAAATTTCATATTTAAAAAAAAATTGGGATGTTACAGGATTATACACCAATACTATTAAACCATATTAAAGAAAATGAGTATATTTATTTTTTTAGCAATTTTTAATTTATGCAATTTTTATTGTTAACTACATATTGACAATAAAATACAAAATAATAAAAATAAGGGATGAAAATTGCAAACTTTGTTTTGAATAATGTTCTAAATAGTGAATCTTTGTAAATAATTGTCCATAGTAGAAATCAATATGAAGCACACTTGTAAATTACTAATGCTAAATAAAAAAATATTTTCCCCATTAGTTGTTCAACATACTTGGATGTCTTCTTCTTCTTCTTTGTTTGTGATGCATCTGACTTGAAAAAAAATGATCGCAACAATAGTTTAAAAAAATTAATTATACTCATTTTTTTAGTTTTATTTTAATCAAATTGGTGTGTGATGCGCATACGTGTTATATATGTTTCTTTAGAAATATTAGCAACAAAAATAGTGCTTTCGGTGTAACATGTCATATGTTAAAAATTCAGTTGATAAATCTTCTATAAATATTTAAAGTTGAGATATTCAACCTTCAACTTTCATCTCAAAAATACGAGTCAATACTAATTGTTGTTATCTGATTGATGCCACACAAAAATCACATCTATTTTTTCATTAAACATAAAACAAGCGTGTGCCCTAATTGTTTCCTTTGCAGCGAAAATAGTATATTGGAAAGCAATTTATTAAATTATAACAAAATAATAAAGTAGTATATTGGATTGCAATTTATTAAATAAAAATTTAATATTTTTTTCTTCAAAATTTATAAATTAGAACAATAGTTAAAACTGCGGCCTGGACCTTCATGTGCAGTCACCATGCCTTGCACTGAGGTAAATTATTTCCTACATATACCTAAGAAATATTTGAATTGTTCATTTGCATGAAGGTAAAAAACATATGGTATATATATACTCAATAAAAAAATGGCAAGTACACAATCGATCGATCTTTCAGTATTGTAATTTGCAATATCTGGCAAGTACCATAGTACTGTAATAAGTTTTTGTGAAGGTGGGTACAGTTGGAGGTGGGACCCACTTGGCAGCCCAAGCAGCATGTCTTGACTTGCTTGGTGTGAAGCTAGGGAGCCAGTGTGGAATCTCCGGCGAATGCCAGTCGTCTCGCCACCATTGTTGCCAGTGCAGTATTAGCTGGGTGAGCTGTCACTTATGTCAGCCCTAGCTTCCGGACAACTCGTCAAGAGTCACATGAAGTACAACAGATCGACCAAGGGCATCATCGCAAAGGATTAAGCATATATCGCAATGAATTAATGTTGATATTTTTGGTTTCTTTTCTAAGCTGAATTTTGCTACTTCTGAATTTTCGCTTTGTACATTTACAGTCAATGTGCGCAATCATTCTGCACAAACTCCATTATGTAAAAATAAAAAATAAACAAAATTATACAGAGGTGCTATTTGTGAACCCGGGAGATTGAGAAGAAAACAAAGATCACTTTGTACAAGCGGAATTTGCTACTTACCAATAGATTGCCTAACTATAATATAAACATGCTGAATTCATCATGCTACTCTCAGCCAATATATAACAAGGAGAAAGACGAAGAATTGGAGGAGATACATGATGAGAGTCCTACCAGAGAGTCATGACTTCCTCATTTTTGTTAGCTCTCTGGTAGGTCTCTCATCCTGCATCTCCTTCAATTCTTCATCTTCACTTTTTTTACCAGCTTGTTCTTTCCAATAGACGACCAGCTTCTTCAACCGCATTGGATCCTGATATAAAAAAAAGGAGTTACCTTTGAACCTTTTTGAGTTCCAACTTCACCAGTGGATTTGCTACACTTTTGGACTACCAAAATCCCAATAATGCAAAACCGGTGAAGTTGGAAGTAAAAAAAGATTCAAAGGTAACTCCTCTTTTTGGACTTGCTACACTTTTGGAGCTCTACAAAGACACCCTCTATCTACATATATTTATACACAATGAAGTTTGCCATCGTTTCAACTACCACATTTATTATGCACATCGAAACAAAAGAAAGTTGGTTTAATTATTCTAATTTTCAATTTCCAGTCGTTTCAACTTCTCTACAGTAAAGGTAATAGTTGACTGGTCTTAATTAAGTGCCACACTGGTCTTAATTAAGTTGAGATTTGTCTGTTACAGCTTTTCTATACCCAACTCCTATCTTGCAGTAACTCACTCCATGAAGGTATCATAGAAAATGTAACAGAAGAAAAGTTTGGTTTAGATTATTGTAAAGAATATATAAATGAGTCAGTTGGAACGATGCAACAGCTTAAAAGAATAAATAATAAGAAATCCTCGTGAATATCAACGTATATTAATGACCCACTATATATTTGTTATTTATATAGTTTGGATAAATATAGTTTTACTAAACAACTCAACTTTGGATAAATATAGTTTAAAAATAGCAGTATATTTATTATTTAACAAAATATGAGCTCATATAATATTTCGATATTAGACATTAGAGAAAATCAATTACTCGAGAGGCAGTTTCTTGTATCTTTTTTCACAGTATATTTGTTATTTATTGAAATATGGATTATTAGATTAATTTTCTTTATTACATGGATTTTTATCAAATATATTGTCTTGTAAATTTTAAAATCATATAATAAATTTGGCATTGTCTATGTGAATTTTTGTTTGAAATATAATTTTGAAGAATAGTCAAAAAAAAATTTATTTAAAATTTATAAATTTATAATTACAACTTAAGATTAGCTTACATTAGAACAAAATAATAAAATAGTATATTAGGACTGTTAAATTTTGATCGAATGTTGAATCTTAAATAAACTAACCTAAATTATGAAAAAAATAGTTAAACGTGACAAATGTGACCGGTCACGTTTAGACACGTCACATGTGATCACAGCGTGATTAGCGTGCTGTGACCATTCACGTGCCCTGACTATCCTTCCAAATTTGATCACAACACGACACGTAATCCAAGTTACGACGTGACTAGTCACGTCACGTACATATTTATATCCTTAGTACTGGACTTTTTTTCTCTCCTAACAAATCAACAATTCTTCTAGGTAGAGTACCGAATCGGACTACGTCTTTTTTTTGTCTTTCTTTTACGTGAATCAGACTGGACTGACTTTCCTTTACGTGAATCGGTCTGCACTAACTTTCTTTTCTACACAATTTTATTCTACTGGACCGTGAATTATATCCAGTGGTAGACACAAGTATAAAATACCACTTGGTCTAAATTTTTTTTGAATTAAGAGGTAAGCACTTGCCTACCCCTAACCCTTTTTGGGTCCGCCACTGGGTATAAACATATCGGATATTGTTTGTTTGTATCTGAATTCGTATTCGAAAATTATATACAGATATCTAATATCTGAATATACGTGCGGATATGAATATATGTTTTTAAATTTTAATTATCCGTATCCAAATAGTAGATATATACCACATGGTTCAATACATATTATGAAAAAATTATGTATGTATCTACGGATATCATATCCGTATCCATATTCGTCTAATATCTAATTTGTATCTGTATTCGGAAATAATAACGGATACGGATATGGTTTTACCACTATCCGATCTGTTTGCACCCCTAACTGTAATACATACAAGTATCTTCTCAGATATTGGACGGCGGGGCCCACTACTTTATGGCCCAAATTAACTCAATCCGGGGAAGGACAGTTTTATTTGGTGCTTTGAGATTCGTGCAAAGTTAAAAGAACGATCCGGATCTACTAATTCTAAAATATTCCCTTGTCCGGTACCGGAAAGAATATGAATTCACTGTAATACGCCTACCTAGCTAAGAGGCTATCAAAGACTTTACATATGGGGTCCGCTCGTCAGTGATCCATGCATAAGAATTGTACATTACACAAAACAGAGGATCGTAACTCATCCAAAGTAACATAACTCATCACTGATCGGTACAAAACCAGCAATCAAGATAAGAGTTCATTTTACATCAATCAAGATAAAAACCAAATTGCAATGTCCTTGTTAATACACAATATTTTTGTTTTTTTGAGGATTGCTTCAATTAATGCATTGCTTTTGAACCGTCAGATGACATAAAAGCATTATTGGAGAAATTAAATATAATCACTTGTGTTCTACTTAGTAATAATCAATTAAAATTTTAACACTACTACAGAAAAAGAGATTGCAGACGGACATTACCGGACGAGCTACACGGATTTCCCTGCCGTGTATGAGTTGAGGGTGTATAAAAGGTACCCTCTATAGACACGGATATTTACCCGTGTATATCTAACGCTTTCTACACGGATTACCAAATAAACAGCCGTGAACATACACCTGCCAGTGCCGCTCTCCATATAACCGAGCAAAACGGATATTACGTAAACGACCGTGTACGACTACTCTTTATTCACGGACAATGCAACTAAATGTCCGTGTCGGTTACTTTATCTACACGGACATTTAGTTGTATATCCGTGTCCCTCTCTTAACAAATCAATAAAAAATAAAATAATCCTTGTATCTCCGAACTCGTTCTACACGGACATTGGTCAGAACAACCGTGTCGAATTACTCTAGCTACACGGACGTTTAGTTTCATATCCGTGTCCTTCATAACTATCGTACACGGACAAATATAAAATAATCGGTGTAGACTGCGAAAACGATCTACACGGTTTTTGTTAAACAACCGTGTCAAATTACTTTTTTCTACACGGACTTTTAACTTCATATCCGTGAAGCATTCTTAACTATCATACACGGACTGTATAAAAGAATATCTGTACTCATTTCTACACGGTTGTTTGTTTAACAACGGTGTGGAATTACTGTGTTTTACACGGACGTTTAGTTTCATATCCGTCAAGTCTCTTAACTACTACACGGACTATATAAAAGCATCCGTGTAGCTCTCTGTGCACATACACGGGCTTTTGTTTAAAGTAGCATTTGTTTTGACACGGACTTATAATTCACATCCGTGTAGGTATCGTAACTATACACGGACAAATATAAAATAATCATTGCTCACTCAACTCGTTCTACACGGGCTTTCGTTTAATATCCGTGTAGAATTGTCCCATTTTTTTTTCTTGATTTTTTTCATTTCTGGGCTAGCCTCCAGTTTAATTTGCTAGCCAGTTTTCCTACAAAATTCATATACCATTCTGTTTTGCTAGCCAGTTTTCCAGATAATTTGACATTAAAATATGCTTGCTAAATTCATATATACACTAAATTGTTATACAAATCCATGTTGAGCATTACAATATTCAGATAGAAACCATCTTGCCCAGCTACATCTTACAAAGTCGATCTGCTCCTTGCTGTACTCGGTTTGCTTTGATGGTTGCTACAATTATAATTTGGTATTAGTTAGTAACAATAAAATGTAGATGCAAGACAGTCGCAAATATCAATTGCTAATTTAATGAAATGAGAATTATAAGTAAGCATAATATGAAAATATCAATTGCTATGATATAGGCACAATTAATATGAATTACATACCACATCTGGAAATTTGAATTGCATTTTTTCGACAAAGATAAACATGGAAATCATCATGTAATATCCGCATTCCCAACGGTCCTCCTGTTGCGGGCTCTACAATTTACATTTAGCGGCCTATGTTAGAATGACAATAATTTTTTGAACAAAATATGAAATTATAGAATTGTGTTGTGCTCACCGGCCACCACCTCCAAGTCAACCTCTTTCCCATTTTCTTGTCCGTGCTGCGCAATCCTCCTTGTGTAACGTATGTAGCAAAAGCCCTTACAAAATGGAGTGACTCTAATTAGCAATTCCACAATTTGTTATAATTGGGAAAAAATCAAACATAGTGAAAGATTATTGCTTACTTTTGCACAGTGTAGAAGATTGCTTCTTTGCACGTGCTAAATCCGATCTTTTTGGGTTGCAAAGAATCCACGACGTAAACCGAACTCAGGCAAGGCACAATGATGATCAAACACCAGTGTCCCCTGTGGGAGGAGAAGAATTATAGGATCTTAGCATACAGTACCCAGATATTTTGGCATATATAATAGTGAGACACGTGTTTGCTTGACTTGATGGTGTGATTTCAATTATTTATATATTTAATCACAAGGTTAGAACTAACATCTGGTGGTAGGGCAAGAGAAGAAATCTCTTCTTCGCCTTAGCAGCTTGGAGCATCGCGCCACACAGGTAATCCGTAGCCACCTTCGGAGCATTTTTCACGTTCAACGCACTAAGTACGCTGGGGTCCAGAAAAGCACACAAGTTCTGTTTGCCCTTGTAGTGAGTACTATTGATTAGCCTCCTGAAAAATTATCATATGACATTAGAATATATTCTTCAGTGCTATACACATGATATAAACAATTTTTGGTCACTAACATGAGGTAAATGGTGATGTGCCCCACGGAGAGCCATTTATCGCACCCCGAGGCATGTAGAAAGTCCTTGAAGTCGGTGAACGGCAGCAGTACAACCGAGCCATCGTGTAGAAATATCCCCGGAGGGACAGGTATGACGACTTCCGTCATGTCCTTGGGTGCCGCCATCAAGCGGTCGTGGAGATCCTGCAAATCCTTTCCGGGAAGGAGCTTGTATTCTTCCTCGGTGAGCAGACGAGGTGGAGGTCCTGCTGGTTGGACAGGAGGGTCATGGCCTGCTGGTCCGGCAGTAGGGTCAGCAACTACTGGTCCGGCCGTAGGGCCATGGCCTGCTGGTTGGGCAGTAGGGTCAGCAACTGCTGGTTGGGCATCAGTTGCTGACCCTGCTGCCGGAGCAGCAGTTGCTGACCCTGCTGCCGGAGCAGCAGTTGCTGCTCCTGCAGCATGGTCAGCAACTGTTTGGGAAGGTCCTTCTGCTTCGTCCCTCCGTACCGGTGACATCACGCCCTCCGTGCGACTACCATCATCTCCTACTGTCTGTATCGAAATTTTTTACCTTTTTCAAGTATTTGAAAGGAAGTGCTTTGAATGTAACCAAATAACTTGACTATTTATGCATTACCTGATCCAAAATAATCTGATTCTTGGGCCATTGCACGAATGACAGCCGGGCATCTTCGACATAGAGCATGCCATTCTCGGGTCTTTGGACAGGAAGAGGTACGTGCTCCCATCCCTCCACGACATTGTCAATCTGTACGGCGGCATGGCCGGGAAGTAGCTGCTCATTGTGCACTTTGTCGGCTGCTGGATGTACCATGCCCTTAGCAACAATCAGAGGCTTACTCCCGAGCCACAGCACGAGTTCGCATGCTGTGGCGTCCTGCAATTTCATGCAAGTAGTTATTTTTAAATTGAAATATTGTCCAACAAGTAGTAATTGCCTTTAGATACGAACAAGTAGTGATTACCTTTAGATGATCGAAATCGTATCCGAACGTCCCGGATGCCTGACTACTTCGCCGAACTCCCGTCGGGGTGGGAGGTGCTTGCTCGGCTGGCTGCGCCATAGCTGTAAAATCGGCACGCAACCTTGTTTCCAACTCCTCAATCTTTGCGGCGTACTCGGCGCTCACCTCCTTGCGTATCTGCGCAACTATCTCGTCTTTGTTCACTTTCGCACGAGATTTCCTTCGAGGTTTTGGTCCATTGAATACGTCCTTCCAGCCCCTGTAGGCACCTACGCCCCTTACTCGACCAGGGTGTTCTGGATTCCCGAGCGCTATGGACAAGGAGTCATCTTGCCTTTCGACCGACCGGGCACCAGAATTGACCTCCTCCTCCACCTCCAACTGTGAATAGAAAAATTAGTTATAGCAAAAGAATTAGTGATGTACACAAAGTTTTTAACACGCTTGAATTACACATAGTTCTAACGAACGACTCTTACCATTCTCTGAGCCACGGGTCGCAACGTGGGATGTAGTACTATCCTCCCGTCAGTGGTTAACTCGGACCTTGCCAACGTCCAATTTTGGGCCCTAGTATTTTTGATCCTAACCACGGGTGAGTCAACGTCTTTGTTCAACTCCAGTATTTTAGCCCACTCCTCCCTTTTACCCTGGTAACCACCCGACCCCAACTTGTGCGGATACTTGTTCATTGCAACGATCCTCCTGCCCTCCTCCCTTTTTTTCTTCACACATCAAATTAAGTTAAAAAATTAGCCTAGCTACTATTTTCCATTTATTAAAAAGTAAACAAACCAATTAAAAAGCAAACCAAAAAACTACAAGTTGTGAGTGGAACACCATTTCAACTTCATATTAATTCAGTTATTCAAAATAAACACCATTTCACATTTAGATATGATTGGAACAACAGCAACAGGGTGTCTATTTCGGACACCATTTACCAACATAATTCAAATCGATAAAGGAAAAAAAGGTAATTTTGCTGAATTTACATACCTTGAACTCGTCCGTGCTCTTCATCTCCACAAACTTCTCCCACTTCTCTTGAGTCAGCCAAGTATAGTAGCCTACCGGGCTTTTACCTTGATCCATCCAATCCGTACTCAGCGTGCTTTTGAATTGCTTCCAAGCTTCATTCATTATCTTCAAAGTCTTATCCTTTACCACCCCCGGGATGTCATCCGGGATGTTCCACTGAGCCTGCATTGACACCCAAATTACTGCATTTAAGTTCATGTACAATTAAAAAAAAGATGTTAACTGGTTAGGTACTTCACCTTCACAATGTTCCACCACTCGTTCTTTTGGTCTTTCGAAAAGTGATCCCATCTCTCTACCAGGATGTCTGCCTTTTGCTTCACCGTGGTGCACGCAAAATTTTTGTACTCAGCCGACCGTGGACCCTTCGCACACCCATTTTTACTGAACTCGATGTCCAGTTGCTTTGCCTCGGACGTGGACGCGCACATTGTCGGACCTCTTTTCCTTTTGGCCGAACCTGATTGGGCAGCAGCTTGGTGCTCGCCTTCTTCCATCATATCTACGTGCTCATTCTCAATCGACATGGTTCTATATATAAAAAAAAAATAGAACTTTTTCAGTAAATACCAAAGTAAATACAGTAAATACATCCAGTAAATACCAAAAATTTTATACCAAAATTTCTTCGCAATGGAGGTGTTGAGCGTTTCCCCGAGAAAGAAGAGGTGGGTTGTCGGTCCGGAGAGTTGTTTGGACAGGAGAGGCGACGAAATCGAGGTGAGGTGGGGAAGAAGGACTCGGGCTAAGTTTCGAAATGTTTGGAAAAGAATTGAAGGCGCGAGCTAAGTTATGAAAAATTTGGAAGAGCAGGCGCGTAATATGTATTGTAACCCTAGTTCTACACGGACAATTCACTTAATTCATTTGTGTTGGAACACCTTTATACACGGACATTTGATCTAAACTCCGTGTAGAGAGGAAGTACAAGATCTACACGGACTTTTTATAACAAATCCGTGTAGAAAGACTCTATCGACACGGATATTACCTTAACACCGTGTAGAATGAGAAAGAGCTACACGGACTTTAATTCGAAGTCCGTGTATAAGACCCTTTCGACACGGACTTGATTTTAACATCCGTGTACCTTTTCGGACATTGCAACGACACTCGTGCACGAATACCTTTTGGGCCGTTTAATTAAACGTCCGTGTCTTTTAACAATTATACACGGACATGTAATTAAACGTCCGTGATAAAAGTATAAAAATCAGATTATTTATTTAAGTTTTGTTTAATTTGAACAATTCCACGACGGATATTCGAAAAGTTGCCTCTTTATTATTTGTAAGGAAGACGAAACGACTAGCGGACTTGATTTTAACATCCGTGTCTATACCTTTTCGACAGTCCGTGTAGAAGACCCTTTCGACACGGACTTGATTTTAACATCCGTGGCTATACCTTTTCCGACATTTGCAACGACACTCGTGCACGAATACCTTTCGACACGGCCGTTTAATTAAACGTCCGTGTCTTTTACAATTATACACGGACATGTAATTAAACGTCCGTGATAAAAGTATAAAAATCAGATTATTTATTTAAGTTTTGTTTAATTTGAACAATTCCACGACGGAATTCGAAAAGTTGCCTCTTTATTATTTCTAAGGAAGACGAAACGACTCTTCAAAATTCTATATAATCTGAGAAACCCCGATTGAGATTTGGAATGTTCAAATGGCCGTGACACCGCCCCCCTCAAGTGTGCCACGGCGAAGCCCAAGGGGGCACCCACCACCAAATGTGCCACCGCCACGGCCCCCCTCAAACCCTCCCGAAGTCCCTCTCGAATTCCCCGCCGAAGGTCCCGCAGTCCCTCCCGGCTTCGAAATGCCTCCTCCCTACGTGAAGAGGACATGGCCATGGCCCCCCTCAAGTGTGCCACGGCGAAGCCCAAGGGGGCACCCACCACCAAAGCCCTACGTACGTAGGGGCAATGCAGCCAGACCATGCTTCCCTTGGATTAAAAGGCCAATGCAGCCACCACCATCTAACTAGTTTAAATAAGTTTTTTTTTTTTTGTTTGCTTTGTAGTTATTTTGTAGTTTTTCTTTAAATTTGTGGTACATGTATGAGGATCCTTTCTTTTTTTTGGTACGATGTATGGGGATCCCTTTTTATGTAATATATTTTGATCTTTAACCAACAATTTTTTTTTTACACAGTTTCTTTTTTGTTAAATACTTCATGCTATCTAAATAAATACTTTTATAGATATGAATTAGCAGCACAAAACAACAACATGCAACAATATATAAGCACTACAAAGGTTATTACTTAAAAACCTTTAATATTTAAAACTTTGATTCTAAGTAAAATACTTAATGCTGTCTAAATAATCTGATTTGAAAACATAAATTAACACTTACCTGATATGAAGAATAAATAATTTATGGGGACTTTACAAAATAATTACAAAAGCTAGCTTTAACATAGAATAATTTCCGGGAATTGCAAATTAAAAACCTTTGTACACGGATTTTGAAATAAACATCCGTGTACGATACCTTCTACACGGACTTTTAATTAAACGTCTAGCTCGCTTTGCATTTCTACACGGATGTTCAGTTAAAGAGAAGGGAGTAGGTCCGATGCCCACCGGACCTACTTTCATGTTCAACGATGATGACCGTCCGATCTTGTTTAAGATATGTCCGCACGGAAACTGAAACAGATACGATCGAATTTTAAACTATTCCGCACGACTTTTAAAGCAAATAGACGGTGATTAAGCCCATCGCAAGCAAATACGAACGAATCAGATAAACTTTTTTTCAACGATGATGACCTACTTTTAATATGTTATTTCCGGGAGCAGCTTGTGTCCGATGCCCATTGGACCCAAAGTTATTTCGATGGGCTCTACCACCGTCCGATCTATCTCAAGATCCGATCTGCACGTAAATTAAAGATGGCGCGAAAGTTCTGGCGGGAATCGGACGTAAAACAGATGGGCATCGGACCCAAGCTGCTGGGCGCGAAAGTTCTGGCGTGAACCCACTTTGAGTCCGATGGGCATCGGACCCAAGCTGCGCGCTCCCCTAAAAAATACGTACATAACGATTGATTCCCGCCAGAACTTTCGCGCCATCTTTAATTTACGTGCAGCTCGGATCTTGAGATAGATCGGACGGTGGTAGACCCATCGAACTCACTTTGGGTCCAATGGGCATCGGACAAAAAAATGCTGCTTTGCATCGAACTCACTTTGAGATAGATCGGACGGTGGTAGAGCCCATCGAACTCACTTTCCCTCACCTCCCGACACGGATTTTTAATTAAACATCCGTGTACGATACCTTTCTACACGGACTTTTAATTAAACGTCCGTGTAGCTCGCTTTGCATTTCTACACAGATGTTCAGTTAAAGAGAAGGGAGTAGGTCCGATGCCCACCGGACCTACTTTCATGTTCAACGATGATGACCGTCCGATCTTGTTTAAGATATGTCCGCACGGAAACTGAAACAGATACGAACGAATTTTAAACTATTCCGCACGACCTATAAAGCAAATAGACGGTGATTAAGCCCATCGTAAGCAAATACGAACGAATCATAAAACCTTTTTCTCAACGATGATGACCTACTTTTATGTTCAACGATGATGAAAAAGATTTAATATGTTATGTGCTTGAGCAGCTTGGGTCCGGTGCCCATCGGACCCAAAGTGAGTTCGATGGGTCTACTACCGGCCGATATATTTCAAGATTCGTTCGCACGCAAATTAAAGCAGACGCGAAAGTTCTGGCGTGATCTTAAAGCAGATCGGACGGTCATCGAACTCACTAGATACATGTCCGATGGGTATCGGACCCAAGCTGCATATGTTATGTTATGTACGTATTTTTTAGAGTGATTTTTGTGATAATACAAGTTCAAATTCAAAGATCTCAGATAATACAGCTTGATGGATGGGTAAATGAAGTTAAAATTCCATCAAAATTTGCTGCACTTGATCAAAGGCTGTAATCTTTGATTTGAACGGTCCCGATCAATCAACGGACTAACTATTTTTGTGCGTCTTCACAATCTCACAAGGCAAGAGTTTATGTTTCATGAAACATAAACTCTTGCCTTGTGAGATTGTGAAGACGCACAAAAATAGTTAGTCCGTTGATTGATCGGGACCGTTCAAATCAAAGAGCATTGCATTTATTGTCTTCCGTGAAAGTTTGATCAAAAATTATTTTTATTTACCCATCTATCTAGTTCATTGAAGATTGAAGTATCGGATGGCCACAAACACTTCGTGCTGGATCAAACCTCATACATAATAAATTTTCCAAACTTTTATGTTGGTTACATTCAATGTTCTCCCTTGATCATTTTAAAACAGATATGGAATGATTTCGTTGCAGATCGACCGTTGATTTTCCGCTTGAAGATGAACGGTCCAAAAATATTTTTACAATTTGAAGGGACATACAATGATGAAAGTTTATAAAAATAATATGTATAAGTATTATTTGGCCATATAAGATGTAAAAAAAATAAAAATATATTTTTTGAATTATTTTCGTATGCACTGTTGTACATGTATTAGGTGATTAGTAAATATCAAGCTTTGTTGACCGTCCGATAAACGAAGAACGGTCCTGATGTCTTCATTTAGGAGGTGGTGGGTAGATTTTCCGCCCTCTCTGAGGTAACATAATATTTCTGTTTAGATCTGGTTCTAGATGATGCACAAGATCCATTAATATTCGTGCATCATAATGATTAGACGGTCGGATATAACCACAGATATTACGTCACCTTTGAGTTTATGAAAGCCCTTCTATCCCTCCTCTCTGTGGATAAATTTTTTCGAATTTCCCTCCTTTAGCTCCCTGATGGGACTCCCAAAAATTCAAAACAAATTTTACGAAAATTTTCGCCTAGGTTGGCTTTTCCCCGCCTCACTTTCCCTCACCTCCCGACACGGATTTTTAATTAAACATCCGTGTACGATACCTTTCTACACGGACTTTTAATTAAACGTCCGTGTAGCTCGCTTTGCATTTCTACACAGATGTTCAGTTAAAGAGAAGGGAGTAGGTCCGATGCCCACCGGACCTACTTTCATGTTCAACGATGATGACCGTCCGATCTTGTTTAAGATATGTCCGCACGGAAACTGAAACAGATACGAACGAATTTTAAACTATTCCGCACGACCTATAAAGCAAATAGACGGTGATTAAGCCCATCGTAAGCAGAGTAGGTCCGATGCTCATCGGACCTACTCTCATGTTTTAATTTGTAACTGGAAATTAAATAATATAGAGTTCAAGAGCACAAAAAATAAAAATACTTCATATATTAATTTCAACATAGGGATAGTTACTGGATACGTCATCACTTAATACCAAAACAAAAACATAAAATATATAACAAACATAAGTATCTATCCCTAATTAAAAAACTATTCTTTCTCACTAATTGCCTCCCCTTTTTAATTTTAACATCCGTGTCTCTTACCCTTTCTACACGGACTTTTATTTAAAAGACCGTGTAGCACCCTTCTAGAGATCTAAACCCTAAACTCTTTGCAACTTGCATCCGAGATATTTGAAAACCTGCAATTGAGCATTGAGTTCCTGTACCAAACCTTCATAGGGATCATTGTCTTTTTAGAAATACAACTCCACAGCAAGCGATTTCTCCAAATGCTCGACCTTCCTCTCCCAACTCAGATTTCTCCCTCCTCTGAAGGCAGAACAGGCACATGCAGCCTCCCGGCCGGGAGAAGTTCTTCAATCTGAGTTGGAGAGGAAGGTTGAGCATTTGGAGAAATCGCAACGAGGGTACTCGGCCTTCGAGAAATAGATAGGTGAAATTGGCAAAGGACTCGAAGCGGCGCGAGCCAAGTCATTTATTATATTGTAACCCTCTCTCTACACGGATATTAACCTAACAACCGTGTAGAATGAAGGAGAGCTACACGGACTTTTACGTTGAACGTCCGTGTAGAAAGACCCCACGTATTATTAAAAAAAAAGTCCGTGCAGAGTAATTAAAAATATTAAGTGAATTTACTTCTTATTTTTTGTATTATTTGAAGTGATAATGAATTATTATATGTATTATTTTGAACTAATATTTGATATTTGACCTAGAAATGTTTGAAATATAAATATTTTTTTATTAATATTTGATATTTGAACTAATATTTAAAACCAAATACTAATACTTGTCTGTCCTCAAATGGACTTTTCCAAGTTTGATAAATTTTTAAGACAAGCTTTGTTTAACTTATTTACATGCATCATAAATTCAAATTTGGAAAGTGTAAATGTTCAAAAATGTGAATAGCACAAAAAAGGTTAAATAAAATAGAGTTCAAGAGAATAAAATATAAAATACTTCATATATTAATAACATAGGAATAGTTACTGGATACATCACTTAATACCAAAACAAAAACATAAAATATATAACAATATAAGTCTCTATCCCTAATTAAAAAACTATTCTTTCTCACTAATTGCCTCCCCTTTTTCTCTTTTCAGGGAAATATCTTGCTCGCTTGCCTCCTTTCTTGTTTACATTTTCCCATACTCTCTTGCTTCTTCTCAACCTTAACCAAACTTTGGGATCATCAAACTGACCGTGTGGACCGTAAGGATCATCAGGACCGGAATCCGAATCACCTTCATAAGACTCAGGATCGGATTCGGATTCTGAATGAGAAGAGACTTCCACCACAGGTGGCGGGGGTACATCCTCCCACTCAATTATGTGAGTCTTGAGACCATTCTTCCCGCAGTTAGGACATTTATCACCTCGTCCACATGGCCGGATTAGACACGTATTTTTTGGAGGATTGCGATTTCCCATATCTGAATAGCACAAAGTTATTTTCCAAGTAATTCTTAATTTCTTTTGATCAGAATTACTTGATCAAAACGGCGCCGGGAGGAGATTGCCCTTTATACCAAATTTTTCCATTAATCTACACGGATTTTACCTTTAACAATCCGTGTAGCTCCCATCCCCATGAAACCCTAAACTCTTACACACGGACGTTTATTCTAACATCCGTGTGTGATTATATTTATACACGGACCTTCATTAAAAAGCCGTGTAGCTCTCCTCATTTTGTGTGGATTTTAGTTAATAATCCGTGTACGTTACTATTCTCGTCACGTATTATTAAATAAAAGGCCGTGTGTGAAGTAATTGACAACATTGCGTGGTTGAACTTGTTATTTTTTATATTATTTGTTAGTGACAATAAATAAGTTTACGTATTATTTCAACTCGAAATGTTTGAAACGCCAATATTTTTTTACTGAAATGTAATATTTCAACTAATTTTCAAATCCTAATAGAAATATATTAACTGGAAATATTATTTTACTAATATTTAATATGTGAACTAATATGTAAAAACCTTTATGTTGTTTTGAAATAGAAATACTTTAACTAGAATATTATTTAAAAGTTGTTTCCAAACAAGATAATTAAAAAGTTATTTTCTAAACAAAATAAATATTATACATCTCTCTTTTTTTTTCCTTTTTCTCTTTTTTTTTCGCTAATTTCACATTACATTCGGCCCATATTCCTTCATTGTGGTCGGATCGCAAATAGTTTGCTTCGTCTTGTTCTTCAATTGAGGCTACCTCAGTTTGCACGTCGGTACAAAATGGAGGTATTTCGTCGAACTGGTCATACTCTTCTTCGTCGACGACGTTTTCTACCCCAACAATTCTTCTTTTCCCAGATAGGACGATGCTCCACCTATTATCACTCGGGCCAGTGACATAAAAGACTTGGGTTGCTTGCTTGGCGAGTATAAATGGATCATCAACATACCCAACTTTATTAAAATCAACGAGTGTGAACCCGTCGTTATCAGCTTTAACACCCCGGTCTTCGACCCATTGACACCGAAACAAGGGAATGCTGAGGTCAGGACTGTAAATGAGCTCCCAAATTTCCTCAATAACGCCATAATACGACTTTGATGCAAAAACCGGCCGGGAATCTCCGGATCTACTGAATTCTTGAGACGTCGCCACCAACATCACCCCACTATTTTGCATCGTGCTCTTATCACTTTGGGATTTAGTGTAAAATGTATATCCGTTAATTTCGTATCCTTGGAATGTTCTAACAACAATTCGGGGTCCTTCGCCCAGCAGTCGAACAATTTCATTTACGGGCCTCATATCGGGGTGTGACTGCACCCTTTCTCTCAGCCATCCTACAAATGAACGATTATGCTCGTTGGTAAGCCACTTCTGACTTCTCGTGTAGTACTCTTGTTGAAGGATTGCCATGTGCTCATCTATATAGGGAGCAACATCTGTCATGTGCTGTAGTACCAAAAAATACGCCTTCTGTAGTTCATCTCTATCAGCAACTACGGCTTCAACCCAATTGTCCCGACTCCCTGGAGCCTTCCCTCATATCGAGACTTTGGAACGCCAATAGGACAGACACCGGTCATGTAGTTGGTGCAAAAATCAATCACCTCTTCCGTGGAATATCCTTCTACAATGCTACCTTCGGGTCGATGTCGGTTCCTTCCGTATTTT
>JAJGRW010000244.1:235810-258550 GCA_025461045.1 Carex parvula | reverse complement strand
GGTTCCCTTTTAAGATGAAATGGAGAGAGTCAAGGAAATGAATTTGAAAAAATAGTCTCGAATTAAATTATTCAAGATTTTTATTTTTTTGGCGTTTAAGTCAGAATAGCTGATTGGTAAATACATTTACTTGAATTCAGATATTGATATTTTAAAAAAATCAATATAAATAAAAATTTTATTATAAAAAGTTAAATTCTAAAATTATATTTTTAATAATATAAAAAAAATTAACTTGATATTTTTATTCTTGTTATGTGTATCATTAATGGTTTTATCTCAAATTATAATTTTTTAGAAGTTGCAAGAATGAATTAATTAGCATGCTGAGAATTTGATATGCTCAATAAAAAAGAAAATGTTCTAAATAAGTCTATTTGTTATTAGTATGAAGGAGAGTTTTATAATTTAGTTTGTGATAGTTTATCTTTTCAGAGAATCTATTTGTTAAATAAGTCATTGTACTCTATATAATTTAAGTCAAGTTGTAATACAATTTTCTTTCTCATAATTATTTTGGTTCATTATAATTTCAACCTCTTATAAAATCTAATCACTAATTCTTAAAAAATGGTGAATATATATTTTAGAGTCCAAGTATAAATGTTTGTGAATTTAGTATAATCAAGTAACTTGAGCATTCAGTATAAATACTTTAAGATGTAGTATGAAGTGCTAAATTTGGAAGAGAAAAAACTAACATCAATCTCTTTCATTAAAATAAAAAACTATTTTTATTTTCTAACAAAAAACCTCATTATTGTTGTCATTCGCTAATTAAGTTTGACATTTTTGTTACTCTTTAAGTTTTGTTTGGTGTACAGGAAATGACAAAAGGCAGTAAAATTAACATTATAATGTGCATATGTGTGGAGTCAACTAATCCGAATATTAGTTTCCATATAGTTCTTTATGCCTATAATATTTTTAATATGTATGACAACATTTTACAAGGGACATCAACTAATCCGAATATTAAATTTTAAAATTGGTAAATTTTCACAAAAGATTTGCATAATATTACACAACTTAATTATTATAGAAAAAATAAAAATAAAATTTGATAATTTTCTAAATCCAAAATTTTCAATGAAGCATTGTTGTGCATTTGTGCATCTTAATTAACTTTTTAAATTAATTTGGATTGTATTTGTTCCTCCTCTTATCAATTTATTTTGAAACATGCATTAATCTCAAGCACTTGTTCATTATTCAAAATTGTCATGTTGAACCTTTTCCGAAATTTAAGCTTGGGGTTTGAACCTGGTACTTTCCCATTGTTTGGGACACATGAGAACCACTTACACCATCCAATCTTGGTGTCTCATACTACGCATATATTATTCAAGTACTCTTCAATTCTCCAAAAATAAAAAATAAAATAATTCTAGAACCGACATACAGTCCTGACGGCCCTAAAAAGAAATGGGCAACCAGAACTGCTAACAAGTTTGGAAATTTTTTAGAAATACTCAAAAACCATAAATAGTTTTGTAATTTTTTATTGAGTTATGGATATTAATAAAAAAATCGGGATGGACCATGCTCAAAATGATAATGAAACAGAATAAAGTGGAGAATGCCGAAGAGGACCGGCCAATGGCCATTTATTGAAAATGGTGCGTGTAGTATGAAATTAACTTGAGAAAATCATAAATATAGGGGTGTCAAACGGGTACGGTAAGAATCGGGTGGAAGCAATTTTCATATCCGTACCTGTTACAAATTGTTGTTTTGAAAACTTGATAGTATTAGCCGTATTCCATACCCTTAACTGCTACAAATTTGTTATATTACCCTATTCTTATCCGTTATGGTTATCGGATAACGAAACGGTAGCGTATAAATATGGGTTAATACTAATATAAAAATTATTTTTTATTATTTATTAAATAAAATATTAAAATATCTACATTCATTTCACACATGTATAGTACTTTATTGAAATTTTTTTGATCATGCTATGCTCAAGTAAATCAATTAAATTACTCTTTTCAATATTTATAAATATCTATAATATATAGTTTTTATAATTACCTAATCGGTAACGGATACAAATAGGCTTTATCCGTACCCGTACACCGAGTAAATTTACGAAAAAAAAATCTTACTCGTACCCGTATAAATATGAGCAATGGGACTGGGGGAAACAACCCGAAATTTTTATAATCTTACCCGTACCCGTATAAAATCTTATCCGTACCCGTAAAGAAAATCTTACCCGTACCCAGATAAAGATGTCATTGACACCCTTATATAAATATGAGCAATGGGACCGGGGGAAACAACCCGAAATTTTTATTCATATCGTCCATTAAAAAAAATCCACAAATACCCTCCTTCCTTTTATACTGATCCAAGCGTCAAGATTCTGGAGGTTTTTTTTTTTTCTTTTTTTGAAAATTGTCAAACAAATATTATATGAATGGATGATTAATTGAGTATAAGATTATCAAATTTTTTTAATGACATAACAAAACAGAAATACTATATTAGTTCAAGTAAAAAAAAGAGTAAATGATGCTTCTTATTTTTTGTAAAATTGATACTCAATTTTATAATATTTATTATTGTAAAATAAAATTTTCTAATGAATAATTAACGAACGGCAGCAACAAAAACAACTTCAACTACAATTTTGTTGTCCTAACCGATATTTTTTTTGCAATTCTAATTCTTTGAGGTCTGATGGCTTATTCCTAGGACATCAGGCTCTTTGTCTAGTCGTGATTTTCGAATTGTGATCTAATGCTCAAATCAGAGTTTCCTACCAACATTTATGGTCGTTTAAAGTTTGAAACAATTCATCGATGTTTTATTGCAAAAATATTGATGACACATTGATGCTTTATATCCTGGTTAATCACATCACAAGTGCATCGATATTTTATTACAAAATTAAGCATCGGTGTCTGGGCCGATGCTTTACAAATCTAAGCGGTTGTCTAATTTGTTTTATAGCATACCCTAAATCCGAATATCAAAAATACTAAACTAAGTTTAAAAATTAAAACATTTACATGAACAAAATTTTATCTAAAAAAATGAAAATATAACAAAAAAATCCTAGATCTGAGACTTCATACATTTACATTAATAATTTTTGATAAAAATAACAACCACCCAGATTCTGACTATTCACTTCAAAAAAAAAAAATTGAACCAGGCAGTTGGAGCAGTTTTAAAAATAAAAAAGAAGGGCATTTATGGATTTTTTTTAATGAAGGGTACGAACATAAATTTCTCGGAAATAACAAAGGAAGTTTAGTGAACCGTCCAGAATCTGAGTAGTTGAAGTAGTTTAAAAATAAAAAAAAGGAAGATATTTGTGGATTTTTTTAATGGAAGGTGTGAATAAAAATTTCGGGGAAGAAACCAAGGAAATTTTTCTTTTAAAATTTTAAGAATAAAACAAATAGTTCTTCTGTCCCGGAGCAAAACATGTTGTAGATGTCCGTGATGACAAGTATCACACTAAATAGGTTATCAGATAGTAACCTCTTTTCTGGAACATAAAACATGTATTTTAATGGTCCATGATGCTATATATTCTATGTGAAATAACATCTATTTTTATGGTCCATGATATGCTATATATTCTAAAGCAACAAAACATGTAAGGGGATTTGTCACACCCCGACAACAGGGCAGACAACCCGCCGCGCTCATTAGCGCAAGGCTATTTCATAATCATACACAATATATATATATACATTACCAATAACAAAGACAAGAGCCACAATACATGAATAAACTTTTCTTTTAAGTTTCGAAATTTACATGTAACAATCAAATTGAAAATAAACCTGTTACGGTATCATAAAAGACAATCGAAATACCATAACAGATCTATTTAAAGTAAACCAAATACTCATCTTTGTGGCACGTCACGCAATCCTCTAGTTCGACATCTCGTTTTTGTGTCTTGCGCTTTGTACCTGGAACCCACCGAAGTAGAAATGTGAGAGATTGAAAATCTCCCAGTGCGGTATTCAGTTCCAGTCGAGTTATTCTAAGACCCGACCAACTAAACCAAACCAGCACCGAGCATAATTATAAAAGAACAACATTGATCATCAAGCCGAGGAGATAATTTACAATCAATAGTAAACTGCTAGCATGAATCAATGTAGACCAAAATTAGAATCTTACTAAGTAATCCAAAAATAAGTTTAACCAGGGACATTTCATTTATTAAGTTATGCTTATGATAACATAAAAGTTCTATAAACCCCAAAGTGCAATGCTCACATATCAAGTAGCTTGATTATAAATTCACAACATGCATGAAATGCACACATATCATATCAAATACTCAAATGTTCTTGAATCTTATCTAATGCACAAATGTTCTTGTCAATCAATTCTTTTAATATTTCTATCTTGCGATCCAGATTCGGCACTTATCTGACTACAGGTCATGCGCTACCACGAATACGGTGCCTACACAATTTCTGTTATGCGCATAACTTGAAATTGTGCGCTTACCACTAATACGGCGCCTACGTGCCTTCAGTTATGCGCTTCCACGAATCAACGGCGCCTACATAACTAGATCACGCGCTACCACGAATACGGCGCCTACGCAATTTTTGTTATGCGCTTCCACGAATTAACGGCGCCTACATAATAGAAATTACGGGCTTACCACGAATACAGCGCCTACATGACCGATCAAATTTCCAAGTTCAATATTCAATCAATACATTACCACGGTCATGCGCTACCACGAAAAGACAGCGCCTACATGACCGGTCAAATTTCCAAGTTCAATATTCAATCAATACATTACCACGGTCATGCGCTACCACGAAAAGATAGCACCATCATGACCGGTCAAATTTCGGACATAGAGTTCTTAGCATGGTTTATACCATAACTCATAATATTCTAACCATTTACTTCATATCATATCCTATTTCAAGTTCAGAAAATATGGCCAGGCCTCATATGCAACATTATGCATTCATGTTTTGAGAAACTATATTCATGCAATCATATCATACTTTTCAAAATAACATGTAACTATTGTTCGACAAAGAAACAAGGGGTCGACCAGTATTAATCAAGAAAATAACAATCAAGCAAACCAGGTCATATTTCAAATATAATATTAACCCAAATGATTCGATCATGTTATTCTGTAGTCTCAGAAATTGATACGGAAACCAAATACTAGACTTGAGATTTATGCATATCTCTCTAAATTACAATATACACCGATTTGGTTAACAATTCATCACTAGAACAATAATTAATACAAGGTTTACTATTTCTAATGCATTCCATTTATATAAAATCTATAGTTCAAGTCATGCAAGTACTTCGTTTGTACCGAACTGATGGCGGTTAAGGTTATGTCTTGCACCATACATATACTGATTTCAGAAATTGTAACAAGAACATATTGTTTCTTATATTATGTCATATATGTATGCCATCCAAAGATAAAGTATAGTTACTAAAGAATTCATCTCTACTTACTAACTAGCAAGCAAACATTTCAACTATGTACGATAAGCTAACAGCAACAATTAAATCACAGTCAAGCAACTTGCAACACAATCAAGCAAAGAAACTCACATGCAAATAGAAACAGTAAAATATGTTGGAAGAATCTGAGAATAACTCGAAATCCGCACCTTCTGATGTTGGGCACGATAAGGCTCGAAGTCAATTCACTTATCAGAATCGAGTCGATCGATTCGTTCGAGAGCAGCCACATGAACACAAGCAATCAACTAAGCAAAGCAACACGTACGTTTTCGTCTTTTCCTCCCGGGCACCTCGAGCTACCGACGCCTCTACTTCCTCCTCTTTTTCTCCCTTCATTCTACTCTTTTATATTTCCATTTCTCTCTTAATTTCTCCTTTCTATTCCTTTCTAATTTCTCTCTTTTTTTTGTTTCCTTTTTATTTCCGATATTGACTCTGAATTTTCTATCTTTTCTCTCTCCATCGGCCCTTTTCCCACCATCAAATTAGAGGACATAAATAAATCGGCAAGAGCATGTGAGTGGAGTTGCTAGGTGGCATTAACTAAAGGTCAATGTGGTTACACGTGTATATCATGCAAAAGGGTCTTATTAAAAGAAATTCACTTATTTTTTTCTCCTTATTCTAATAATTAGTTATTTGCACTAAACCCCATATATTATTAGAAATAACTTGGCCTTTTACTATGTTTTCAATTTACATGATATTACCAAATTTTAAAATAACCCATGTTATTATTTCAAATTATTGAGATAACAAAGTTTGTAATTATACTTCAAAATCTATATTGCCATACCACTTTATTTCAAGTACAATGAAAATTTCATATTTAAAAAAAAATTGGGATGTTACAGGATTATACACCAAATACTATTAAACCATATTAAAGAAAATGAGTATATTTATTTTTTTAGCAATTTTTAATTTTATGCAATTTTTATTGTTAACTACATATTGACAATAAAATACAAAATAATAAAAATAAGGGATGAAAATTGCAAACTTTGTTTTGAATAATGTTCTAAATAGTGAATCTTTGTAAATAATTGTCCATAGTAGAAATCAATATGAAGCACACTTGTAAATTACTAATGCTAAATAAAAAAATATTTTCCCCATTAGTTGTTCAACATACTTGGATGTCTTCTTCTTCTTCTTTGTTTGTGATGCATCTCACTTGAAAAAAAATGATCGCAACAATAGTTTAAAAAAATTAATTATACTCATTTTTTTAGTTTTATTTTAATCAAATTGGTGTGTGATGCGCATACGTGTTATATATGTTTCTTTAGAAATATTAGCAACAAAAATAGTGCTTTCGGTGTAACATGTCATATGTTAAAAATTCAGTTGATAAATCTTCTATAAATATTTAAAGTTGAGATATTCAACCTTCAATTTTCATCTCAAAAATACGAGTCAATACTAATTGTTGTTATCTGATTGATGCCACACAAAAATCACATCTATTTTTTCATTAAACATAAAACAAGCGTGTGCCCTAATTGTTTCCTTGGCAGCGAAAATAGTATATTGGATTGCAATTTATTAAATTATAACAAAATAATAAAATAGTATTTGGATTGCATTTTATTAAATAAAAATTTAATATTTTTTTCTTTAAAATTTATAAATTAGAACAATAGTACTTAAAACTGCGGCCAGGACCTTCATGTGCAGTCACCATGCATTGCATTGAGGTAAATTATTTCCTACATATACCAAAGAAATATTTGAATTGTTCATTTGCATGAAGGTAAAAAAACATATGGTATATATATACTCAATAAAATAATGGCAAGTACACAATAAATCGATCTTTCAGTATTGTAATTTGCAATATCTCCCTCATGATCGGCTAGCTCTGGCAAGTACCATACTGTAACTAAGTTTTTGTATAGGTGGGTACAGTTGGAGGTGGGACCCACTTGGCAGGTGTGAAGCTAGGGAGCCAGTGTGGAATCTCCGGCGAATGCCAGTCGTCTCGCCACCATTGTTGCCGGTGCAGTATTAGCTGGTGAGCTGTCACTTATGTCAGCCCTAGCTTCCGGACAACTCGTCAAGAGTCATGACATGAAGTACAACAGATCCACCAAGGGCATCATCGCAAAGGATTAAGCATATATCGCAATGAATTAATGTTGATATTTTTGGTTTCTTTTCTAAGCTGAATTTTGCTACTTCTGAATTTTCGCTTTGTACATTTACAGTCAATGTGCGCAATCATTCTGCACAAACTCCATTATGTAAAAAATAAAAAATAAACAAAATTCAACAGAGGTGCTATTTGTGAACCCGGGAGATTGAGAACAAAACAAAGATCACTTTGTACAAGCGGAATTTGCTACTTACCAATAGATTGCCTAACTATAATATAAACATGCTGAATTCATCATGCTACTCTCAGCCAATATATAACAAGGAGAAAGACGAAGAATTGGAGGAGATACATGATGAGAGTCCTACCAGAGAGTCATGACTTCCTCATTTTTTTTGTTAGCTCTCTGGTAGGTCTCTCATCCTGCATCTCCTTCAATTCTTCATCTTCACTTTTTTTACCAGCTTGTTCTTTCCAATAGACGACCAGCTTCTTCAACCGCATTGGATTCTGATATAAAAAAAAAGAGTTACCTTTGAACCTTTTTGACTTCCAACTTCACCAGTGGATTTGCTACACTTTTGGACTACCAAAATCCCAATAATGCAAAACCAGTGAAGTTGGAAATAAAAAAAGATTCGAAGGTAACTCCTTTTTTTGGACTTGCTACACTTTTGGAGCTCTACAAAGACACCCTCTATCTACATATATTTATACACAATGAAGTTTCCCATCGTTTCAACTACCACATTTATTATGCACATCGAAACAAAAGAAATTTGTTTTAATTATTAATCTTTTCAATTTCCAGTCGTTTCAACTTCTCTGCAGTAAAGGCAATAGTTGACTGGTCTTAATTAAGTGCCACACTGGTCTTAATTAAGTTGAGATTTGTCTGTTACAGCTTTTCTATACCCAACTCCTATCTTGCAGTAACTCACTCCATGAAGGTATCATAGAAAATGTAACAGAAGAAAAATTTGGCTTAGATTATTGTAGAGAATATATAAATGAGTCAGTTGGAACGATGCAACAGCTTAAAAGAATAAATAATAATAAATCCTCTCGTGAATATCAACGTATATTAATGACCCACTATATATTTGTTATTTATATAGTTTGGATAAATATAGTTTTACTAAGCAACTCAACTTTTGGATAAATATAGTTTAAAAATAGCAGTATATTTATTATTTAACAAAATATGAGCTCATATAATATTTTAATATTAGACATTAGAGAAAATCAATTACTCGACAGACAGTTTCTTGTATCTTTTTTCACAGTATATTTGTTATTTATTGAAATATGGATTATTAGATGAATTTTCTTTATTACATGGATTTTTATCAAATATATTGTCTTGTAAATTTTAAAATCATATAATAAATTTGGCATTATATATGTGAATTTTTGTTTGAAATATAATTTTGAAGAATAGTGAAAATTTGTTTTATTTCAAATTTATAAATTTATAATTTCAATTTAAGATTTGCTTACATTAGAACAAAATAATGAAATGGTATATTAGGACTGTTAGATTGAATCGGATAAAAACGTTGTTGAGTTTGGATATAATTGAATTGGATGGTTTTAGGATCCATTGGAGAGAGTTACGAGACAAATCTTATAAAATAATAGTATTAAAATATGTACTTTAAATAAAACTAGTTTGTCTATACATTATTTTGGATCACCATGGTTCTTGTCTTGCAAGGAATCTATGATAAACCGCATAAGACAAAATTAAGCTAGAGATAATACATATGGACAGCCGAAATAACTCATAATAATTATAAGGACAGGCCCAACAGGCCCAAAGGCCCAATAATAGATAACACAATATACTAATTATCACACAGTACAACGCTGAATCACACATTTCTTTTGGTCCTTCATGAACTTTTTATTTTGCTTTTCATGTTTATTGTTGTTTCTTAAATAGCTTAACTACTATAAAAATAAAGTGAGAAAGAATAAATTTCTTATTAGTTTAAAATAAATTATATTCCAAATTAATTTCAAAATAAAAATATATTTATTATATGATGAAATACTAGCTCATATAATATTTAGATATTAGAGAAAACCAATTATCTAAAAGGATGTTTCTTGCATATCCTTCCATAATATATTTTTTATCTAACGGAAGATGAGTTGTTAGATGAATTATTTTCTTTGCATCCATTTTCAAGATTGTTTTGGTATTTTAGACAGGATGCAAAAATTTGGGATGATGTAGGTGTAGAAATTATTCGAAAATAATTTTGAAAGATTGTCAAAATTTGTTTCATTTCAAATTATAAATTTGGAAACAAATTTCATAATTAGTCGAATACAATAATAAAAGAGTATATTAGATTGGAATATATTTATTGAAAAATTAGTATTGTTTTCCTTTGAGGTTTATAAATTAGAACGATAAGTAAAATTTACCTTACATGTAACAAAATAATAAAAGAGTGTACCATATTGGGATATATCTTGTAAATGTTCAATATTATTTTTTAATAAATTTATGAAATTGAAATGACAGTCAAAACTTAATTTAGTTTACATGTAACAAAGAAATAAAAAATTAGTTTACAATGTAAAAAAACAATAAAAATGAATAACATTCAATATTTGTCGTTTAAAATTATATATGAAATTGGAAGGATAATCAAAACATAATATAAGAGAACCATAAAAATAATTGTATGAGATATATTTAGTAAATCGAAATGAAAACCAAAACTTAACTTATAATGTTACAATATAAAAGTATATTACTAGTTTGAGATATATTTAGTATTGCACGTTAAATAATGGACACAAAAATATATATTGAATAAAGTTTTATTAACATAAAAAAATATCACAAACTAGTCAAATATTACATCAACACTGTAGTTCATATTTTTTTTTAACGTGAGGTGGTCTCGGTGGTCTAATATGTCGTGACGTGATCAATTTTTTTTCTTGTGAGGTGATGCGGATGATCACGTCATGACCACACGCAGCCTGATCAAATGTGATGTGATTGGTCATGTTTCAATTTTTTTTTTTTTCAGATTTTAATTTAGTTCCTAAAAAGATGCTAAACATTAAAAAATATATTAAAATAAAGAAACAATTTTAGAATTTTTTTTGTTAAAATTTATAGAGGTGAACTCTTTAAGAATATAGCTTCTTTTGTTTAATTTATTTGTTATCTATTTAAAGAAATAACCTTAAGGCCAGCCATTCCACAATAATAAAAAACGTTATTGGGTCTTGGATTTTGGATTTAATTGAGTTCGGATGGTTTTGAGATCCATTAAGAGAGAGTTACTGAGACAAATGAGAACAAATTGGAGTATTAAAATATGTACATTAAATACAACTGATATGTCTATACATCATTTTGGATTATCATGATTATTTTTTTTTTCAAAGAGACCTACTAACTATAAGCTACCTAGGACAAAATTAAACTAGAGACAATGTCTATGGACAAAAAAGAACTCTTAATAATTGTAAAGACCAGCCAAACAAGCCCAATAACAGAGAACCAATCACACAATGAAATAATTATCACACTTAAACAATGAATCACTCATTTGTTTTCGGCCTTCACACGCTTTTTGTTGGTACTTATTCAATGAATTGCTATAAAAATCAAGTGACAAAAAATGAATTGCATGTGAGTTCAAAAAAATTCTATTCCAAATTAGTTTAAAAATAGCAGTATATTTATTATTTAACAAAATATGAGCTCATGCAATATTTAGATATTAGACATTAGAGAAAATCAATTACAATCAATTACTCGAGATGTAATATTTAGATACAGTATATTTGTTATTTATTGAAATATGAATTATTAGATAAAAAAAAATTATTACATGGATTTTTTTTTTCAAAATACACTGTTTTGTAAATTTTAAAATGATGTAATAAGTTTGGTGTTATGTAGTCTAATTTTTGTTTGAAAAATAATTTTGAAGAATAGTAAAAAAAAATTTAATTTATAGTTTATAAATTTATAATTACAATTTAAGATTAGCTTACATTAGAACAAAATAATAAAATAGTATATTGGATTGTAATTTATTAAAAAAAAAATTAATATTTTTTCTTTAAAATTTATAAACTAGAACAATAGTTAAAACTTCGCTTCCAAGGTAACAGGATAATAAAAGAGCATTCCATATCGAAATACATAGTAAACATTCAATATTATTTTTTTATAACTTTTTGATATTATTACAATGAACGGCCAAAACTTAGATTACAATATATGATGATAATAAAAAATATACCATATTGAGATATATACAATTCAATATTTTTTTTTTTAAATTATTGAAATTGGAACGACGGTCAATACTTATTTACAATGTAACAAAAAAACAAAAATTATATCAAATTAAGATATCTGGTTAAAACAATGGGGCAGACAGAGGGGAAGAAAACTGAGCGAGGGGGTGAGTTATTGTGTAAAGATCTAAAGGAAATTGATTGAACTAAAAAGTTCAGAACGAGTCTGTGATTCTTTCTTTGGATTTGCTTGATTCCCTTTCTTAACCACCAAGTAATATGGTGCGGATCACAGCAGAGATGAGGAGAGAGCACATAGAAACGACAAACGAACCCAACACGTAGAAAGAACCAATACCTTCAAACGGTTCGATAAAACGGTTCGATAAAAGACCGGTCCAATACCTTCAAACGGTTCGATAAAAGAACCAAACCGGACGTGTTATATACCGGGTCCGATTTTTTCGGTTCAACCGGCGGTCCGGTCCAGTTCTGATGACGCTGCTCATTATAGCTTTCGTTTCTTTAGCGTAAAAACTACAAGTACATGTAAGGTTCTCAACCTAATCTCACTAGGAATCGCTCAAATCACTCGATAATTAAATAAATCAAAGAATCTACTCAATCTCAAGCAAGAACAAAGTAACGTACGCAAACAGTAAAATTGAGTTGGTGAATCCAACAAATTATCAATTATTTTCATAAATCCGACTGGGTACAATTGATAACCTTATATAGGCGATGCTCCTAGCAAAGAATTCTGCTAAATGATACATTGGATTTCCCTATTCGCTACCTAGCCTAACAAATCTCTAACAACCACGTCTAAGTTCTTCTCCAGTGTTGTTTCAATCTTCGCTTCCATTTCTGAGTTGATTGATCCCATGCTTCAGTGAACTATATGCCTTAACGTTGGTGGCCGTCATAGGCAGCGCTATGCTTTTACATAAATCGATGCCCGCGCTGCTACCCGAGTTGCCCCCGTTTCCTTTCTTCTCTAAAGCGCCTGTTGAACAGTCAATTTTTCCTAGAACTATTCTTAAATTGGATTTAGATTGTGACAATGCCTTGGTGATTTTGCTTTTGATGGCCACCCCTTTTCACTGCTTGGCATATACACGTTATCATTAACACTAAATAAAGTTGTAAATCATAAAGAAAACAAAGACACAAAATTGCAAATCACCGTCTAATTCTACAAAATTGTTTCGAGAGGAATCGCGACCGGAAGAAGGAGACGAATTGTAGAAATTTCGAGCGAGGCTGACAGTGGGACCCGCCTGTTGGTCTCCCTGTTCAAATTACAGTACCTTCCATCAAGGATTAAGTTATTTATATAGTATAGATAAGCTTGTCTACATATTATTTGGGACGTCCATCATTCAAAGGGGCCTATTATAACCAACTTAGGACAAAATTAAACTATGGACAATGTCTATGGACCCCAAAAAAAAAAAAAAGATTCAGAATAATTGTAAGAACCGGCCCATGAAGCCCAATAGTACACAAATGAAACATCCACAATAGAGTAATTGTCACACATGTACAATGCATAATAACTCATTTATTATCCTCCCTCACACACTTTATATTTTTCTTTCATGTTTTTTTGCTGCTTTATATGTAACTAACTTAACTACTATAAATATTAAGTGAAAAAAATGTCTAGAGTGTGAGTTTAAAAGAACATTTATTCAAAATTAAATTAAAAAAATAATAGTATATTAACTTTTATTTAACGAAATAAGAGCTCATATAATACTTAAATATTAGATATTAGAGGAAACTAATTATTTGAGAAGTTGATAATAGTAAATATTAGATACTTAAATCGCTTTTTTGAAGTTTTTTTCAGCACCATTGAAAACAACGATTTTCAAACCATCTTAATAAATAGTAAAAAAATTCCGAAAAATGTAAAATTTGGTCTCCAAGCACATTTTAATATAGATTGAACATCTAATGGTTTGGATCGACTGTTTGAATTTTGGAAATCGGAAAACTACTTGGTAGCACCGGGGGCTAAGAACAAACGTTTTGATATTAGCCACTCTATATATATATTTATCAAAAGGATCCACATACAACATACACTACAAATTGAAAATGAAAGACACTAGATATTAAACACTAGAAATTGAACACAAAATACATAGGCATGCATGATTAGAGACTAAATTAACTAGAAATTAACTAAAAATTACTAAAAAGAGCACGTCTTTAATAAATTGGCTCTTCTTTGACAGTAACCCTGCGTGGCCTACGGATGTAGGGCTTAAGTGGTGGATGGCCCCTCGGGCTCCGACATGGCTCGGACAGAGGTGGCCATGGCCAGGTCCTATGATTTGGAGGAGGCATCTTGTAACCTGGGGGTACTGCTGGCATAGGGTCTGCTTCAAATGCTTATTCTTCTTCCATGACTACTTCTTTCACTACAGCCATTAGAAGTATTTATTCTTTCGTTTTGGTTTATTATAACTGCTTTATTTGTACCCAATACCCTACTCTTATAGTTTTTGAAGCGTCGTTTCGTCTTCCTTGAGAAGCTTTCTCCTTTAGGATTTAGGGTTCAATGCCTATCGGACCTACTTTGGTTCGATGGGTTCAATCACCGTTTGATATGCCTTAAGATATGCGAGGAACGCTTTAAATTTGGTGCGCATCTACTTCGATTTTCATGCGCACAGATCTTAAGATAGATCAGACGTTCAACAAGATCTTAATTAACATAGGTTTTCGTTCATATGTACTCCTTTCTTCTTTGAGAAAACCTTTCGACTTCTCAGAAGAAACTTTTCGTATAACTGCGATTTAGAACCGTCCATTTCAATGTAGCATGAATCTCAGAAATAGTTCAGGCAACTTTTCAAATTGCATGAAAAAACTATTCGCATTCCATGTATACATATTTGTACTAAATTATTTAGCAATAAATACTTCTCTTATTAATTCTAGTTTCGCCCATGAAATATTAAGAAAAAAATTATCAGTTTGGCCCATGAAGCTTTGGACCCCGATATTTAGTGGTCCCCCGTAGTGGGGGGATGATACAGAGAATAAAAGAAAATTTGTGCGGGGACGTCTGATGGACATTTTTTAAGTACGTAAATATAGTTCGTTTCATAGAGATTAATACTTCAACTATTCCCGTTAAATACTTTGATGCTTCATGTTAAATAATCGCCTTTTATTAATGTTTTAGTGGTCCCTCATAGTAGTTGTGGAAGTTAAGTGAGAGGATAATGGAGGGATATAGGTGCAGAGACAATTATGAGAATCCAAAATAATAATATCTTCCTTGAATCGAAAAAATAAAATATATTCTTCCTTGAATCGAAAAAAATAAAATATATCTTCCTTATATATATCCACCCAAGGTTAAAGCAAGATACTGATTGATGCCTGACGTATAAAAGGAAGATATTGATTGAGTTGATATCAAATGAATGAAATTGGAGGATTGTATGGTAAAAAAAAGGAGGAATGGAAAAGCAACTACGCTATGAATTCACATCCTCTAAGATAGCTCAAAAAATTTGAGTTCATTTTTAAAGAATTCAGACCGTTCAGCACGAATCTCAAAGCAGACTACGCTCCATTAATACCTTTTTAACTGAGAAGTTGAGTTATCTCGTAGGATATATATACACTCATAAGCGACCTGCATTGAATCCGTTTGAATTGAGTTAATGGAGATGTGTTGCATTTTTAGCAAAATTTTCCTTCTTTGCAAATTTCTTATCAGAAAAGGCTCTAAATTATGGTATAAAAAAGTTGTAAAATATAAAATATATATATACCTCAATCCAGTATGAGGTAGAATTCAGTGGGACTCTTTAATACTCGTGTAGATTTTAATGGTTCGGATCTAATTAAATTCAAACTTTCAGTTATTTTAGGAGATCCGAATTCATGTTTGAGGTGGAATTTGGATCCCTTATAGTAACCCAAAGTTTGAGTTTAGATCCGGACTATCCGATTAGAATCTACAGAAGAAAGGGATCTCGTGAATTTCAACCTGGATCACATTGGTTTAGATTTTGATCAAATAGTCTGGATCCAAAAACTAACAATTTCGACTATTGACGTATTAAAAGAATGAGTATGACTAATTAAGTTGCTATGAATAGCATAAGACGAATAGATTTAATTCAAACGACGAATTCAATCCGTTTAAATTGATTTACTTCGTCATTGAAGTTTATATGTTATAATTATCTGAAAGTTATATGTTTTCAAGGATAATTATTATAATCCGTCTAAGACAAATTAAACTAGAGACAATGTCTATGGATAAAAAAAAATCAGAGTAATTGTCACACATGCATAATGCATAATCCATTAAGCATTCGTTTGTTTCCATCATTCACACACTTTTCATTTTGTTATTCACGCTTTTTGTTGCCTTCTATAAAACTAGATCAATTGCTATAAAAATCAAGTGAGAAAGAATGAATTGCTTGTGAGTTTTACAGAAATTATATTCCAAATTAATTTAAAATAAAATATATTTATTATTTAACAAAATTTGAACTCATATTTGATATTAGAGAAAATCAATTATCAAAGAGACGATTTCTTGTATCTCTTTTCACAGTAAATTTGTTATGTAATAAAATATGGATTACCACATGCATCTTTTTCTTACATTGGTTTTGATTCTTTTGGGCATTTTAGAAGAATGCAATAGTTGGGATTACATAGGTAAAAGATTTCTCTCAAAAATAATTTTGAAGAATTTTCAAATTTTGTTTAATTGAAATTATAAATGTAGATTTACAACCCAAACTTACCTTACAAATTATAAAATAATAAAATAGTATATTGGATTGTAATATATTTAACAAATTCAATACTTTTTCCCTTAAAATTTATAAAATTAGAACAATAGTTAAAACTTCGCTTACAATGTAACAAAATAATATAAGAGTTGTATTTGTGAAAACTAAACCTGGTTGGAATAGCTAGTTAGACTATATTAACCTTACTTTCATTCTTTTCTTTTTATGGGAGAACCAAATTAAATCTCAACAACTCTAACTTAATAAAATCTTAAATTAATATTGTTATTGCAGAAAAGATAAGAAATAAGAATAGAATCTCAACTCCCTGTTGTGGATCCGGACGATTTCACAATTGGTCTCGCATTAAATTATAATAGATCTATTTGACTTTATCGATGAACTTGGAGATTGAGATGATCAAATTGTACGGTAGTGAATGGTAGTAAATGGTTTTGTGGTACTAACACCACCTCCAACCAAGGGATAAGTTGTGCCATTATGCAAAATAATATTGGGTCATAAAAATCATGAAAGCAAATTGTCGTCTGAAATTGAGTTGTTGCCGCTTCTATTTAAGAAACATGATATTTATTTCGTGGGATTTAAATCTGTTGAAGGGCAGAGATATGAGTATAAGCCATAATATGATAAGCGGTCAGGCATATATAAGGCCGGTCATATATAAAGGGATCCAATAATTTGCTATTTAATTAGGAGCCTAATGTTTCCTAAATATTTTTTTTTATGAAAATGTATTTCTAAATTTGTTTTCAATTACTTCATCATGCAAATCGAGAAATCCAATTTGTAGTTTCACAAATATTTTCAATAAATAAGTGTACAGATTTCTTTATAGGCATACCGTACAAATATATGTCTTTTCTATGAATGCAGTGCGTCTTTTCTACACTTTTGTATTTGCAATTGCTGATCTTTCATTAGCCTTAAATATAATTTTAATGAAATTTGTTGAGAGAATATGTTGAAATAAACATCGTATTTTTGATAATAAATTATCTATTTTCTATTAAATAATTCGCTCATGTTATTAATTTGTGAAACTATTTTAGATATTTACTTTTTCTTAGCCACATAAAAAATCACTGCTTCTGGACCATCCAAAAAACAGTAATTTTGTACCTATGTAAACAAATCCGATATTTTTATTAATATCCAAAGTTTAATACAAATTATTAATTATGTCCAGATTTTTGAACTTTCGCAAAAAATACCCAAGCCGGCCAGAAAATGGCAATCTAAACATAATTTATTGTAATATAGTGTAATTCAACATAATTTCAAGTAATCTAGTGTATTTTAGTATAAATATGCTAATTATACATCAAAAGAAGTAATATAACAAATAATTTAAACAAAAATTTCAAATTTTCAGAGTTAGGTTTCAATATTTTGATCTTCATAGTGTCTCTCTAAAAAAAAATAAAAAATGGAGTAAGCCGGCCAGAAAATGGCCGGCTTGGATATTTTTAGCAAAAGTTTGGAAATTTGGACATAATTAATCATTTCTATTAAACTTTGGATATTAATAAAAATGTCGGTAAACAAATAGTAAAAGATTTCCAAAAATTATAAAATTTGGTCTCTAAGCACATTTTAATATGGATATCATGTTGAGCAGTTCGAATCGACTGTTTGAACTTTGAAAACGGAGATAGGTATGTGGAATATGATTGGAGCACAAAACCAATAATGCATTTTAACCCTACTCATTAGACCACTTATTTAATTCAGCCCAACAAATAAATTGTATTATCATAATATTCCTTTCTCAAATTTCTAAATTAAGGATAAAAAATCCGCAACTAGGTCAATTATCATTTGCCAAAAATGAGAAGACACAAGATGATCCGAAATTTTTATTAAGATTCTCCATTAAAAAATTACACAAATATCCTCATTTTTTATTTTTAAAACATTAATAATGATCAGAATTCTTGGCAGTTTCTACTGTAGCAAGAGAACTGCCAGAATTCCTGACAGTTGCTACAATGTTTTTTTTTAAATGTGACATTCATATAAACAATGTTTGTTTTGTAATTTATGTAGTATTGTTTGAACATTTTGTTTGGTGTTGAAGAAAGTATATAAAGTATATAAAAAATTGCATTACAACAACGTGAAGGTATGGGGATAATGTGCTTTTTAAATGCTATGATTTTCAATGAATATGAGCTTCATGTGTTGTGGCAAGAGCTGCGCCATAATTGTCTTATAGATGAGTGTTGGATTTTGTTGATGACATTATTTTGAGTAGGTTAACTTTCTCTTGTGCATGAAACTTTTACTTAAAATGTATTTTTAGAGGAGAACTTTCATATTAAGAGTATATTTTACTTTGAATATTTATCGTGGATAATTAAAGACATACCTTGCATATTCTTTTTTTTTTAGTATAGTATAATTTACTGTACCTTGCATACTTGTCACTACAGCACACATACCCATCAGAGACCGGCCAAATCGGTCTCTGAAGGGTTTTTCGCCGGTCTCTGAAGGGTGTACCGGTCTCTGATGACCGAAATCGGTAGCAGATGACTCGGACGCAGATGCTTCGTCTCTGATGACCACCTCGCTGACGTCACCGGTCTCTGAAGGGTCAGGCGCCGGTCTCTGATGACCCCTTTAGAAACCGATTCTTTCGGTCGCTGATGCTGCGTGCTGACGTGGCACAAGGTCATCAGAGACCGATTGGCCGGTCTCTGATGGTTCAAAATCGGTAGCAGATGGTTATTTTTTTTTTTAATATTTTTTTTGTTATTTTTCTTTTTCCCAATTGGTACGAAACGTACCAAGCAATGAATACATAATTCACAAGCAAATATACAATTTACCGTCGTCGTTTTCGATTGACAAATATATAATTCACATGCAAGCAATTGAACAATATAAAATACTGATACGACATCCAATGTCAAATATCCAAGCAAAGATCCATCCAATATCAAAGTACGATATAAAAATACTACATAAACATCCAATATCAAGAAAATATGTAAAATACTACATAAACATCCAATATCAAAGTACGATATAAAAATAAAATATCTAAAGTACGACATGCAGATAAAAACATCCTAAAACTAGTCATCTCCTAAATCATCACCGCTGTCATCCTGCTCATCGGGACGGTGTGAGCTAGAACCTCCCTGTGAGAATATAACTAAAGTTTTTAGGGTTTACTGTTTAGGGTTTACTGTTCCGTCATTTGGTTTATCATACTTGGTGTTCTTATTGGATTGAAACATATTCCAAAATTAAAATTCATACCTGATGAGGCGAAGAACGTCTCATGTTACGCCTCATCTCCTCCATGAATTGGTTGATCTGTGGTTGAAGCACGCCCAACACCTGACTTGAAATCGCATTTACGCTGAGCTGTGGTTGAAGCACGCCCAACACCTGACTTGAAATCGCATTTATTTCTTCTTGTCTGAGAGGAGGCGGCGCCGAAGAATATGATTGCGTGTGCGACCGCGATCGCGAAGAAGACGTCTGCGACGCACCTGGGCGATACATCGATCTCGTCTTACCTGAAATATTAAATCGAATATCATTAATTATTACGATATATAATTTAAATACAAATTTACACTTTTAAGTATGTGTATTTTACCTAGAGCACCGAGACCAAAGTTATCGCCGTGAGCATTATTGTCTGTGTTGGCGTACCAGACGTCTGGATCAAAAGCGGGCCAAAGGGCTTGATCAGGCCCATATTTTGCGCTCATATCCCGATCGTAGTCTTCCTGCAAAATTTATAAAATAAAACAAAAATAAAGTAAGTACAACAAAGAATGAATATTAATATAAGATTGTTATGTTTGATTACCTGTGCCTTTTTCGCCCTCGCGGATATGAATTGTCCCGTTTTCTTGCTGGTATGCGTCGGCGTGAACAGCTCGTCAGACCACCTAGGCTCACGCTGATTTTCTTCCTCCTATTATGAATAAACATTTCAACACAAATAAAATTATCAAATTTAGTTCGAGTAAATTGAAATTGGATTAAATTGTTTTGATGTAATAAAACATCTTACGAATCTTTGTTTGTGAACCAGCATGTTCACTGAGCCCGTGGTTGCATAAGAACCCTCTCCAGATGAGGACCTATTTTGTTGATTTTGTTCGCTCCGCCTAGCGAACTCTTCTGTGCACCAATAGTCGCACAATTTGGGCCAGATATCCGCTTTTATCCAATCATACGTGCTTGGCACCCCTCGATCCTTCCACTCCAGGATGCCATCTCCATACCTAATTTTTGCTTCTTCTTTGCACTTGTGAAGCAGATTTTGGAGAGCTTTGTTAGCTATGCAAGCGAATGTCTTCCATTGGATTTAAAAAACACTAATTTGTACTATTTATTAAGCCACTTTGAAAAAACACTAATTTGTACACAACAGTAAACTTTTCTGGACCATTGGATCAGCGATTTTCAAAGTGGCTTAATAAATAGTAAAAAAATTCTAAAAAATGTAAAATTTGGTTTGCAAGTACATATTCATATGGTGATCATGTTGAACGGTTCGGATCGACCGTTAGAATTTTGAAAACTAAAAAAGTGAGCCGTAGCACATATTAGCAAAATCCTATATATATGCTCTGGATCTATATATTATATTAGATATTAACTTTGCATTACTTTTACTTTTGAACCTATGCGATCCAAGCCAGTTAAGCGCCTATAGCTTTAACATTATTAAATTAATTAATTAAGGGTTGATTAAAAAAGCTTTAGTGAGATTTGTCGTCACCTCCACGGCAACCTTTGATTCATTAATTTCTACGAATTTAACAACTTGTTCATATTCTTGTCTGAAAATTTCACGAGCTGGTTTATAAGTTAATAATTATAATTTTTATATTTAAATTCATGCAAGGGCTCCTTTGTTTTAATTAGTTAACACGCTTGTTCTTGCTATTATTAGATGATATTTGGATGAGATGTTAAATATAATCTTATATTGTTTTTCTTCACTATGCTTTAATCTTGAAAAATATAGTAACTTTGAAAATACAAAACTTGGATAGAGAAACTAAAACATTACATATGGCCTAATTAAATTATTTTTTCTCTCACATAAAAATATATGAAGATTTTGGATATGGTCTCAAAAATTAAAGAATGAAGTTAACTTCTCTCATCTATTTCCGTAATTAGGGTTTCAGATAAGGGACTTGGCTGGCTCCATCCTTGTTGGTAAATGCTAAATTCGGGTAACCTAAATTTTCTCCTTTTTGGATTCTTTCGAAATTGAACTGTCAATAGCTTAGCAAGGCATGTTGATGCTTGTTTCTGTGTTGCGTTGCTGGGTTGTTAAAATTTTGTGTCATGGGAACATAGAGATAAGGATGTACATGCGGACAAAGAGAGAAGAAAGGCTACTAGCCCTACTTTTAGCTTTAGCACAGTTGGATTGTTATTTCCTTACTAGTAAGGAAATATAGCTATATTAAACTATTGAAAATAGCGATTTTAAAATTGACTTAATAAATAGTAAAATGATTTAAAAAAATATAAAATTTGGTCTCCAAGCACATGTTAATATTAATTGAATATTTAACGGTTTGGATCGAAATCTTGGACTTTGAAAATATAAAAACCGAAGTGTTTGTTCCGGAAGCTAGGAACAAACGTTTTGATATTAGCCAACCTCTCTCTCTCTCTCTCTCTCTTATATAAAGTCCGGTTAATGTCATGACGTTATAATTTCAGCTTAAGTTATAACGAGTTAGTTTTGGCGATTTTAAAGTCCGAACAGTCGATCCAAACCGCTCAACATGATCTCCATATTTAAATGTGCTTGGAGACCAAATTTTATATTTTTTTGAATTTTTTTACTATTTTTTTAGATAGGTACAAAATCACCGTTTTAAGATTATTCTGGACCATCCAAAACAGTGATTTTGTACTTACCTAAAAAAATAGTAAAAAATTCCAAAAAAAATAAAATTTGGTATACAAGCACATGTTAATATGAAGATCGCGTTGAGCAGTTTGGATCGACTGTTCAGACTTTGAAATCGTCAAAACTGACTCGTTATAACTTAGACTGAAATTATA
>JAJGRW010000244.1:212308-228854 GCA_025461045.1 Carex parvula | reverse complement strand
AAAAAATTTCCAAAAAATGTAAAATTTGATTTCCAAGCACATATCAATAGGAAGATTATGTTGAGAAGTTCGGATCGATTATTGAACTTTGAAAATGGAGATATGAGCGGGAAGTAAAACACCCTCTTTACTTCCCAAAGCACCGTAGCATCACTCTATATATATATATATATATATATATATATAGAGAGAGAGAGAGAGAGTGGCTAATATCAAAATGTTTGCACCAAGGCCCTCGTGCAACCAAGTCGTTTTGGATTTTCAAAATCCAAACAGTCAATCCAAACCGTTAGATGTTCAATCTATATTAAAATCTGCTTGGAGACCAAATTTTACATTTTTTGGAATTTGTTTACTATTTATTAAGCCACTTTGCAAATTACTGATCCGAGTGCACAGTAAAAACAGTGCAACCAATTTCTGGACCATGTGATCAGCAATATTAATAAAAATTTCGGATCATCTTGTGTCTTCTCATTTTGGCAAATGATAATTGACCTAGTTGCGGACTTTTTATCCTTTGGGAAATTAAGGAATATTATGATAATACAAATTATTTGTTGGGCTGAAATAAGTGGTCTAATGATCAGTAGGGTTAAAATGCATCATTAGTTTTGTGCTCCAATCATATTCCACATATCTATCTCCGTATTCAAAGTTCAAACAATCAATTCGAACTGCTTAACATGATAACCATATTAAAATGTCCTCTTTTACTATTTATTTACATAGGTACAAAATCACTATTTTTTGGATGGTCCAGAAACAGTGATTTGTATGTGGCTAAGAAAAAGTAAATATTTAAAATAGTTTCACAAATTAATAACATGAGCGAATTAAAATTATTTTTAAGGCAATGAAAGATCAGCAATTGCAAATACAAAAGTGTAGAAAAGACGCACTGCATTCATAGAAAAGACATATATTTGTACGGTATGCCTATAAAAAATTCTATACATTTATTCAATGAAAATATTTGTGAAACTACGAATTGGATTTCTCAATTTGCATGATGAAGTAATTGAAAACAAATTTAGATCAGAGAGATACATTTTCATACAAAAAAAATGATTTAGGAAACATTAGGCTCCTAAATAGCAAATTATTGGATCTCTTTATATATGCCCGGCCACTTATCATATTATGACTTATACTCATATCTCTGCCCTTCAATAGATTTAAATGCCACGAAATAAATGTCATGTTTCTTAAAGAAGCAACAACTCAATTTCAGACGACAATTTGCTTTCATAATTTTTATGACCCAATATTATTTTGCATAATGGCACAACTTATCCCTTTGTTGGAGGTGGTGTTAGTACCACAAAACCATTTACTACCATTCACTACCGTACAATTTGATCATCTCAATCTCCAAGTTCATCAATAAAGTCAAATAGATCTATTATAATTTAATGCGAGACCAATTGTGAAATCGTCCGGATCCACAACAGGGAGTTGAGATTCTATTTTTATTTCTTATCTTTTCTGCAATAACAATATTAATTTAAGATTTTATTAAGTTAGAGTTGTTGAGATTTAATTTGGTTCTCCCATAAAAAGAAAAGAATGAAAGTAAGGTTAATATAGTCTAACTAGCTATTCCAACCAGGTTTAGTTTTCACAAATACAACTCTTATATTATTTTGTTACATTGTAAGTGGAGTTTTAACTATTGTTCTAATTTTATAAATTTTAATAGAAAAAGTATTGAATTTTGTTAAATATATTGCAATCCAATATACTATTTTATTATTTTATAATTTGTAAGGTAAGTTTGGGTTGTAAATCTAAATTTATAAGATTGCAATTAAACAAAATTTGAAAATCCTTCAAAATTATTTTTGAGAGAAATGTTTTACCTATGTAATCCCAACTATTGAATTCTTCTAAAATGTCCAAAAGAATGAAAACCAATGTAATAAAAAGATGCATGTGGTAATCCATATTTTATTACATAACAAATTTACTGTGAAAAGAGATACAAGAAATTGCCTCTTTGATAATTGATTTTCTCTAATATCAAATATGAGCTCAAATTTTGTTAAATAATAAATATATTTTATTTTAAATTAATTTGGAATAGAATTTCTTTTAAACTCACAAGCAATTCATTCTTTCTCACTTGATTTTTATAGCAATAGATCTATTTTTTTAGAAGGCAACAAAAAGCGTGAATAACAAAATAAAAAGTGTGTGAATGATGGAAACAAACGAATGCTTAATGGATTATGCATTATGCATGTGTGACAATTACTCTGATTTTTTTTTATCCATAGACATTGTCTCTAGTTTAATTTTGTCTTAGACGGATTATAATATGTCTTTGAAGAAAAGAACCATGATAATCCAACATGATAATAAAAAATGATGTATTGTAATATCAGTTTTTTTATTGTGCATATTTTAATAATCCCATTTGTCTCATTAACTCAAAACCATCCGTATCTTCTGCCATTCTACCCGAATTTTTTTATGGCAATGCGATTTCAACATCATATTTTTTCACATACAAAATTTCGCATAACTATTCGTATAAACTCAGATTATTTTTCATATAATAATTATCCTTGAAAACATATAACTTTCAGATAATTATAACATATAAACTCATCAATGACGAAGTAAATCAATATAAATGGAATGAATTCGTCGTTTGAATTAAATTTATTCGTCTTATGCTATTCATAGCAACTTAATTAGTCATACTCATACTTTTAATACGTCAATAGTCGAAATCGTTAGTTTTTGGATCCAGACTATTTGATCAAAATCCAAACCACTGTGATCTAGGTTGAAATTCACGAGATCCCTTTCTTCTGTGCGTAGATTCTGATCGGATAGTCCGGATCTAAACTCAAACTTTGGGTTACTATAAGGGATCCAAATTCCACCCCAAATATGCATTCGGATCCCCTAAAATAACTCAAAGTTGGAATTTAGATCCGAACCATTTGATCAAATCTACACGAGTATTAAAGAGTCCCACTGAATTCTACCTCATACTGGGTTGAGGTATATATATTATATTTTACAGCTTTTTTATACCATAATTTTGAGCCTTTTTCTGATAAAAAATTTGCAAAGAAGGAAAATTTTGCTAAAAATGCAACACGGATTCAATGCAGGTCGCTTATGAGTGTGTATATATATCCTACGAGATAACTCAACTTCTCAGTTAAAAAGGTATTAGTGGAGCGTAGGCTGCTTTGAGATTCGTGCTGAACGGTCTGAATTCTTTAAAAATGAACTCAAATTTTGAGATATCTTAGAGGATGTGAATTCATAGCGTAGTTGCTTTTCCATTCCTCCTTTTTTTTACCATACAATCCTCCAATTTCATTCATTTGATATCAAATCAATCAATCAATTAGTATCTTGCTTTTACCTTGGGTGGATAAATAATTCTCTCATTAATTTTTTTTTTTAAAATCAATCTCTCATTAAAATAGTAATTGATTATTACTAAATAGAACACAAGTGATTATAGTTAATTTTTCCAATAGTGCTTTTATTCATCTGACGGTTCAAAGCAATGTCTTAATTGAAGCAATCCTCAAAAAAAAAAAATATTGTGTATTAAGAAGGAAATTGCAACTTGGTTTTTATCTTGATTGCTGTAAAATGAGCTCTTATCTTAAGGAGAGTGCTATATTGAGAGCATCAATTGTAATTTTGAGAGCTGAGAGAAAATTTTCTCTTTAAATGTCTATTTTAGCCTTCAATTTCTCTTTCTTATCTGTCACAATTAATTCTGTCATAATTAATACAAAGATTGATAAAGGAAATATTTTTTTCGATTGATGCTTAAAAGCAGCAGTTCAATGTTTCAAAAACCAAAAATACTTGCTTAAATAAGTAAGCTAAAACGGACAGAAAAAACTTTAAAACTCCTCAGGTTTGTACAAGTCTATAACTACTAAATATTACAGATGTCTAATGCTTTCATTTATTTTTTAAAAAAAATCTTGCATTAATTAAGATAGTCTAAGGTGTTAAAATTGCCATAAAATAAAAACTAAAATTAAAGAAAAAATAAACTGTAGCCTAACAAATTCAAAGAAGAGATATTATCCACCAGACCCCTCTAATATGTAAAATTTAAAAGGTTGAGAATCTAAGTGAAATTTTCTGAAATTTTCAGAAATTTTCTCTCTATTCTACTAACACATTTTTCCCCTGAGAGCATGATTCAAAGAAGGTTCCCTCATAAATGATGTGCACTATAGAAAAGAAAATACATCCAGACTGTATAAATGAAAAACAAACAGAAACATAAAAGGAAGGGATTTTTCTCTTTGAATGGAGTAGAAATCTGAAAGGAAGGATTCCTTTATAAGCGTTTTCATTAATTAGACAAGAGAGACCGATATTTTTATTAATATCGAAAGTTTAATAGAAATTATTAATTATGCTCAGATTCCCGAACTTTTGCTAAAAATGCCCAAGCCGGCTAGAGCTTACTCCATTTTTTTTTTTTTTTTTTAGAGAGACACTATGAAAATCAAAATATTGAAATCTAACTCTGAAAATTTGAAATTTTTGTTTAAATTATTTGTTATATTACTTCTTTTGATGTATAATTAGCATATTTATACTTAAATACGCTAGATTACTTGAAAAGTTGAAATTATGTTGAATTACACTATATTACAATAAATTATGTTCAATTATACTAAATTACGTTAAATTACAATAACTTCGCTAATTATGCTGGAATACGGTAAATTACGCTAAACTACACAAGATTACGCTATAGTACACTGATTTTGCTCATCTTTCATGAATCATAAAAAATAGTAAATAAATTCCAAAAATAGTAAAAATTGGTATTCTACAAGTTCATTATGTAACTAATTTACTGAGCTACTTGGATTGAATAATACAAATGAAAATCTTAATCGGAAACTTCAACTCAAGTTTTAAGGCTCTTCTCTTTGTTTTTTGGCAATTCTGAATTTTGAATCCAGCATTGCTGGCACGGACGCATGTGTATTTTCGCAAGCTTTCCGAAAAGTGGTCATTTGCTGAAATCGGACACTCGAACACCGTTTTTATGACCGTTTGAAGTTTCATCGTCGTTTTTCCCCTTTTCAGTGAAGATATCGTCCCTATTCATTTGTAATTTAGCGTAATTTGTCATATTTTAGCTTAATTTAATGTAATTTAGCGTAATTTAACATAATTTGGTGTTATTCAACATAATTTCAATTAATCTAGCGTATTTTAGTATAAATATGCTAATTATATATCAAAAGAAGTAATATAACAAATAATTTAAACAAAAATTTCAAATTTTCAGTGTTAGATTTTAATATTTTAATTTTCATAGTATCTCTAAAAAAAAAAAAAAATGGAGTAAACCGGCCAGAAAATGGCCGGTTTACTGGGGTACCTAAGCCGGTCATTTTCTGGCCGGCTTGGGCATTTTTAGCAAAAGTTCGGAAATCTGAGCATAATTAATAATTTCTATTAAACTTTGGATATTAATAAAAATGTCGGCAAGAGAGAGACCGCAAGGTTAAAATAGGTATTTAGAGAAAAAAAATTCAGAGCTCTCAAAATTAAAAAAATTGCCCTGAATATAGCGCTACCCTATCTTAAGCTTGCTGGTTTTGTGCGGATCAGTGATGAGTTATGTTACTTTGGATGAGTTACGATCCTCTGTTTTGTGTAATGTACAATTCTTCATGGTCCCTATGCATGGATCACTGAGGAGCGGACCCCAATATGTAAAGTCATTGATAGCCTCTTACTTAGGTAGGTGTATTAAGGTAAGGAAGATATATATTATAATTTTTTTTTTCAATTCAAGGAAGATATATTTTATTTTTTCGATTCAAGGAAGATATTATTATTTTGGATTCTGATAATTGTCCCGCACCTCTATCCCTCCATTATCCTCTCACTTAACTTTCATAACTATTATGGGGACCACTTAAACATTAATAAAAGGCGATTATTTAACATGAAACATCAAAGTATTTAACGGGAACAGTTGAAGTATTAATCTCTATGAAACAAACTATATTTACGTACGTAAAAAATGTCCATCAGACATTCCCGCACAAATTTCCTTTTATTCTCTGTATCGTCCCCGCACTATGGGGGACCACTAAATATCAGGGTCCAAAGCTTCATGGGCCAAACTGATAATTTTTTTTTTAATATTTCATGGGCCAAACTAGAATTAATAAGAGAAGTATTTATTGCTAAATAATTTAGTACTAATATGTATACATGGAATGCGAATAGTTTTTTCATGCAATTCGAAAAGTTGCCTGAACTATTTCTGAGATTCGTGCTACATTGAAACAGACGGTTCTAAATCGCAGTTATACGAAAAGTTTCTTCTGAAAAGTCGAAAGGTTTTCTCAAAGAAAAATTTTACTATTAAATAAAAAGAATTGAAACTAGTATTGGATGAAAACTTTCTGGAAAAAAAGGATAAATACTATCTGGAACAATGATAAACAGACAAAAAGTAAATGATAAATACTTTAATTGTAACTTTAAAAAGTCAAACGTTTAGCATAAAAAGATTGTAACAAGCTTAAATGGCTTAAATAGCATAGATGAATACTTTTACAGAGATAAGTACTTGATAACACAAATATCAACAGTTAAAAGTTCTTAATAAATTACTGACAAAATTAAGATTAAGAAAAATGTATTAAGCTTTAATTAATGTTGTATTGTACAAGGATAAGTACTTGATAACACAAGTATCAACATTTAAAAATTCTTAATAAATTACTTACAAAATATGAGTAAGATAAAGAATAATGTATCAAGCATTAATTAATAATGTATTATACAAGAATAAGTACTTGATAACACAAGTATCAACATTTAAAAGTTCTTAATAAATTACTTACAAAATATGAGTAAGAATAAGAAAAATGTATCAAGCATTAATTAATACTATATTGTACAGAGATAAGTACTTGATAACACAAGTATCAACATTTAAAAGTTCTTAATAAATTACTTATAAAATATGAGTATGATTAAGAAAAATGTATCAAGCATTAATTAATATTGTATTGTATAAGGATAAATTTTTGATAACACAAGTATCGACAGTTTAAAGTTCTTAATAAGTTACTTGCAAAATATGAGTAAGATTAAGAAAAATGTAACAAGCATTGTATGTATCCTACAAGGATAAATACTTTATCCTACAAGTATCAACAGTATCATAGTCTAAGGATTAATTTACAGTTAAATGGTTTAGATTAAGTAAAAAAAAAGTTCTCTAAAATAAATATGAATACTTTGTTGTCTAAAGATGACTACTTTTTTTACAAGTATAAATACTTTTTATCCAAAACAAATATTACCAGCCAAAAAATACTTTCTATTCTCAAAAATTGTAAAAAACATTAATGAATACTTTATTGTACAAATATAACTAGTTCCTTACACTGAGATAAGAACTTTCTTTGAAAGGGATTAATACTAAGAGGAACAAAGATAAAAAACTTTAACAAGTTGAAATTTGAAAATTTTAACAAATTAAACATACCAGTTAACACATACCAGTCAAACACATAACAGTCAAAAACATAACACAATATCATAATAGCATACCAGTTGAAAAACATACCAGTTAACATACTAGTCAAACTATATACCAAACAAAATACAATATAATATGAGTGAACAATATCATTTCAAAATCAAAAGTTCCATAAAAAGCCTTTCACTATCCCCTCCATTTGAAGTTATTTTTATCGTGAATGAAAAGGTTATAGGCTAGGTTTAAACGCTCCTTTCTTATTATATCCTACAATATTAAAACAAAAAATAACTTGAGTTCATTTAGTTGACAATTCTATAAATATTAAAATTATTTCTTTAAACTTATAGAAATAAAAATTACCTGGTCAAAATACGTTGGAATATTCCTAATTAAACAATCAATGTATCGTTGGAGAAATACTGCACAATCAACCGAAGCTGACTATTTAGGTACATTGTATTGAAATTTCAGCTGAACGTTGTTCCAATTTTCATTTCCTAAAAAAAAAATCATATTATGTAGCAACTCAAGTATAATCAAGTACCATTTCAATCATATCAAGTATTTATCTTTGACTGGTAAGTCATATGTGTACATATGTGTTTATGTAATGTAAAATTAAGTACACACAAAGAAAAAAATAGACTCACCCGTCCTCCATGCAAGAAAATTTTTTAACCAATTCATTTTCTGCTTATGTGTTTGTAAGTACTGATCATTGCTTTTTGCATTACAAGATTGGAACATCTTGATTTCTTGGTTCTTTAAGTCAACCGCAGCAAGTATCCAATGCAGATCACCACAGAGTGGAACAAATAGCCACCTGGCTTTCTCAAATTGTTTGCAGAATAATTGTGGAGCAATTTCCATAAGCCTTAGAGAGGTGTTTTCGGTATCATATCCTAAAATATAATACAACTAAATAAATCATTTCAAATTTAACACATAATTTTTTTAAATAAATAATAATACAAAGTACTTACTGTGACATAGGACAATAGAAAAAATCATTCTTCCTCCACAGGTACTTCAGCTTGCACTAAAAAACAAGCTACTTCTACAGTCTGCAATTAGTATAATGAAAGTATTTTTTTTTTTTTGTCACAATAGCAAATCTCTAATGGTTTATTTGCATAGAGATTAAAAATTCCTAACTAGTTGTTAATAAAAATTAATTTTGATCCAATTCAAATAATTTCATTTTTTCATTTATATAAAAATTATATAAGTAAAACTTTGTGCCATTTAAAACTTTGAATATTTGGTGACATAAACGGTCTCTCAATTACATGGAGCAAAAAAAATATTTGAATTTCAAATTCTTATAACATTAGCATAATCGTACGGCGAGGATACGAGTTAGCTGTATATTTTAGTTTTGACTTACTTATATTGAATCGTATGTATCATAATCATATTATCAACATCTCAAGTAATTAGTTTCCTCTAATATCTAATATTTAAGTATTATATTAGCTCTTATTTCGTTAAATAAAAAATTAATATACTATTATTTTTTTAATTTAATTTTGAATAAATGTTCTTTTAAACTCACACTCTAGACATTTTTTTCACTTAATATTTATAGTAGTTAAGTTAGTTACATATAAAGCAGCAAAAAAACATGAAAGAAAAATATAAAGTGTGTGAGGAAGGATAATAAATGAGTTATTATGCATTGTACATGTGTGACAATTACTCTATTGTGCATGTTTCATTTGTGTGTTATTGGGCTTCATGGGCCGGTTCTTACAATTATTCTGAATCTTTTTTTTTTGGGTCCATAGACATTGTCACTAGTTTAATTTTGTCCTAAGTTGGTTATAATAGACCCCTTTGAATGATGGTCCAAATAATAGAGTAGAACTAGGGTGCTCCTAAGCTCACCAAGCCCTTCGGTGAGCGCGACTCTAAAACCTATCGAATTGACTTCAAACGACATTTTCAAACCGTTAGATGTTCAATCTATATTAAAATGTGCTTGGAGACCAAATTTTATATTTTTTGGAATTTTTTTACTATTTATTAAAATGGTTTGAAAATCGCTGTTTTCCAATGGTGCAGAATTTTAATAAAAACAGCGATTTTCAAACCATCTTAATAAATAGTAAAAAAATTCCAAAAAATGTAAAATTTGGTCTCCAAGCACATTTTAATATAGATTGAACATCTAACGGTTTGAAAATGTTATTTGAAGTCAATTTGATAGGTTTTAGAGTCGCGCTCACGGAAGGGCTTGGTGAGCTTAGGAGCACCCTAGTTCTACTCCCAAATAATATATAGACAAGCTTATCTATACTATATAAATAACTTAATCCTTGATGGAAGGTACAGTAATTTGAACAGTGAGACCGACAGGCGGGTCCCACTGTCAGCCTCTCTCGAAATTTCTGTACTTCGTCTCCTTCTTCTGGTTGCGATTCCTCTCGAAACAATTTTGTAGAATTAGACAGTGATTTGCAATTTTGTGTCTTTGCTTTCTTTATGTTTTACAACTTTATTTAGTGTTAATGATAACGTGTATATGCCAAGCAGTGAAAAGGGGTGGCCATCAAAAGCTAAATTACCAAGGCATTGTCACGATCTAAATCCAATTTAAGAATAGTCGTAGGAAAAATTGATTGTTCAACAGGCGCTTTAGAGAAGAAAGGAAACCGGGGCAACTCGGGTAGCAGCGCGGGCATCGATTTATGTAAAAGCATAGCGCTGCCTATGACGGCCACCAACGTTAAGGCATATAGTTCACTGAAGCATGGGATCAATCAACTCAGAAATGGAAGCGAAGATTGAAACAACACTGGAGAAGAACTTAGACGTGGTTGTTAGAGATTTGTTAGGCTAGGTAGCGAATAGGGAAATCCAATGTATCATTTAGCAGAATTCTTTGCTAGGAGCATCGCCTATATAAGGTTATGAATTGTACCCAGTCGGATTTATGAAAAGAATTGATAATTTGTTGGATTCACCAACTCAATTTTACTGTTTGCGTACGTTACTTTGTTCTTGCTTGGGATTGAGTAGATTCTTTGATTTATTTAATTATCGAGTGATTTGAGCGATTCCTAGTGAGATTAGGTTGAGAACCTTACATGTACTTGTAGTTTTTACGGTAAAGAAACGAAAGCCATAACGAGCAGCGTCATCAGAACTGGACCGGACTGCCGGTTGAACCGAAAAAATCGGACCCGGTATATAACACGTCCGGTTTGGTTCTTTTATCAAACCGTTTGAAGCTAATGGGCCGGTCAGAACTGATTTAATGGAACGGTTTCAAGAAAAACCGGGTTTCTATGTGTCGGTTCGTTTGTCGTTTCTATGTGCTCTCCCCTCATCTCAGCTGTGATCCGCACCATATTACTTGGTGGTGAAGAAAGGGAATGAAGCAAATTCATAGAGAGAATCACAGACTCGTTCTGACCTTTTTAGTTCAATCAATTTCCTTTAGATAATAACTCACCCCCTCGCTTAGTTTTCTTCCCCTCTGTCTGCTCCATTGTTTTAACCAGATATCTTAATTTGATATAATTTTTGTTTTTTTGTTACATTGTAAATAAGTATTGACCGTCGTTCCAATTTCAATAATTTAAAAAAAAAAATATTGAATTGTACTAGATATATCTCAATATGGTATATTTTTTATTATCATCATACATTGTAATCTAAGTTTTGGCCGTTCATTGTAATAATATAAAAAAGTTATAAAAAAATAATATTGAATGTTTACTATGTATTTCGATATGGAATGCTCTTTTATTATCCTGTTACCTTGGAAGCGAAGTTTTAACTATTGTTCTAGTTTATAAATTTTAAAGAAAAAATATTAATTTTTTTTTAATAAATTACAATCCAATATACTATTTTATTATTTTGTTCTAATGTAAGCTAATCTTAAATTGTAATTATAAATTTATAAACTATAAATTAATTTTTTTTTTACTATTCTTCAAAATTATTTTTCAAACAAAAATTAGACTACATAACACCAAACTTATTACATCATTTTAAAATTTACAAAACAGTGTATTTTGAAAAAAAAATCCATGTAATAATTTTTTTTATCTAATTATTCATATTTCAATAAATAACAAATATACTGTATCTAAATATTACATCTCGAGTAATTGATTGTAATTGATTTTCTCTAATGTCTAATATCTAAATATTGCATGAGCTCATATTTTGTTAAATAATAAATATACTGCTATTTTTAAACTAATTTGGAATAGAATTTTTTTCAACTCACATGCAATTCATTTTTTCTCACTTGATTTTTATAGCAATTCATTGAATAAGTACAAATAAAAAGCGTGTGAAGGCCTAAAACAAATGAGTGATTCATTGTTGAAGTGTGATAATTATTTCATTGTGTGATGGTTCTCTGTTATTGGGCTTGTTTGGCTGATCTTTACAATTATTAAGAGTTCTTTTTTGTCCATAGACATTGTCTCTAGTTTAATTTTGTCCTTGGTAGCTTATAATTAGTAGGTCTCTTTGAAAAGAAAAAATAATCATGATAATCCAAAATGATGTATATATAGACATATCAGTTGTATTTAATGTACATATTTTAATACTTCCATTTGTTCTCATTTGTCTTAGTAACTCTCTCTTAATGGATCTCAAAACCATCCGAACTCAATAACATCCTATTTTGTATGGATGCCCTTTATCTTTTACCTTTTTGAGAAATACTTTGTTATATGCATTTGCAATTTGATGGGTATGATGTACATTTTTTAATTTGTGTATAATTAGATGGTGATTTGAAATTGTGTCATTGTTTTCTTTTATGATTTACAACTTTATTTAGTGTTAATGATAACGTGTACATGCTTGACTATAAACAAAAAGTAAAATCTAGAGAGTTGGGATGCAATTCTTTTAAATTATTTTCAGGAGTATAAAGGACTATTAAGAATAATTTCATTAAAACTGTTGAAACTAAATTTATAAAGAAGCGAAAAATATGATATGTATGAGGTCAAGTTTTAAATATATTGAAATATGATATGATATGTATGAGGCCAAGCATAAATATGATGTGTAGAAAATTGTTTCTTTATTTAAATATATTTTTATTTTTTAGCATCTTTTTAGGAACTAAATTAAAATCTGAAAAAAAAAATTTAAACATGACCAATCACATCACATTTGATCATGCAACGTGTGGTCATGACGTGATTATTCGCATCACGTCACAAGAAAAAAAATTGATCACATCACGACATATTATTCCACCGAGACCACCTCACGTTAAAAAAAAAAATATTAGCATTAGTGTTGATGTAATATTTGACTAGTTCGTGATAATTTTTTTATGTTAATAAAACTTTATTCAGTATATATTTTTGTGTCCATTTATTTAACGTGAAATACTAAATATATCTCAAACTAGTAATATACTTTTATATTGTAACATAATAAGTTAAGTTTTGGTTTTCATTTCGATCTACTAAATATATCTCATACAATTTTTTTATTGTTCTCTTATATTATGTTTTGATTATCCTTCCAATTTCATAACTTTACACGACAAAATATTGAATGTTATTCATTTTATTGTTTTTTTACATTGTAAACTAATTTTTATTTCTTTGTTACATGTAAACTAAATTAAGTTTTGACTGTCATTTCAATTTCATAAATTTATTAAAAAATAATATTGAACATTTACAAGATATATCTCAATATGGTATACTCTTTTATTATTTTGTTACATGTAAGGTAAATTTTACTTATCGTTCTAATTTATAAACCTCAAAGGAAAACAATATTAATTTTTCAATAAATATATTCCAATTTATACTCTTTATTATTGTATATGACTAATTATGAAATTTGTTTCCAAATTTATAATTTGAAATGAAACAAATTTTGACAATCTTTCAAAATTATTTTCGAATAATTTCTACACCTACATCATCCCAAATTTTGGATCCTGTCTAAAATACCAAAACAATCTTGAAAATGGATGCAAAGAAAATAATTCATCTAACAACTCATCTTCCGTTAGATAAAAAATATATTATGGAAAGATATGCAAGAAACATCCTTTTAGATAATTGGTTTTCTCTGATATCTAAATATTATATGAGCTAATATTTCATCATATAATAAATATATTTTTATTTTTAAATTAAGTTGGAATATAATTTATTTTAAACTAATAAGCAATTTATTCTTTCTCACTTTATTTTTATAGTAGTTAAGCTATTTATAAAACAATAATAAACATGAAAGCAAAATAAAAAGTTCGTGAAGGACCAAAAGAAATGTGTGATTCAGCGTTGTACTTGTGTGATAATTAGGGGTAGAACTAGGGTGCTCTTGAGTTCACTAACTCCTTGGTGAACTCAAGTCTAAAACTCATTGGATCGGCTGCAAATGACGAATCCGAACCGTTGAAACCCGTCTAACTTACGAGTGATGCGTCTACATGCAAAAATTTTAAATTTTAAAATTAATTTTGCATAGAGTCAAGTGGTAAAAAAATGTCAAAAAATGAATGCATTAAAATTAATTTATTAACCTTCTAATTTTGACCACTTGACTTTATCCTAATTTAATCCGAAAATATAAATTTTTTACATGTATACGCATCACTCGTAAGGTAGGCGGGTTTCAACGGTTCGGATTCGTTTGAAGCCGATCCGATGGGTTTTAGACTTGAGTTCACCAAAGAGCTTGGTGAACTTAAGAACACCCTAGTTCTACCCTGATAATTAGTATATTGTGTTATCTATTATTGGGCCTTTGGGCCTGTTGGGCCTGTCCTTATAATTATTATGAGTTATTTTGGTTATCCATATGTATTATCTCTAGTTTAATTTTGTCTTATACGGTTTATCATAGATTTCTTGGAAGAAAAGAACCATGGTGATCCAAAATAATGTATAGACAAACTAGTTATATTTAATGTACATATTTTAATACTCTTATTTTTTAAGATTTGTCTCGTAACTCTCTCAATGGATCCTAAAAACCATCCGATTCAATTATATCCAAACTCAACAACGTTTTTATTATTGTGGAATGTTGGTAGAATACAATATCTCCATAGGCTCGCAAATTAAATTGTAAAATTCTAGTTAGCACATTCAATTTTACTTTTAGATCCGAACTGTTTGATCAAAATCTCTACAAGTATTAAAGAGTCCCTCGGAATTCTACCTCATCCTGGATTGAGGTATATATATAGAGAATGGCTATATACAAACGTTTGTTTCTGGGCTCAGGAACAAACGATTTGGTTCTCCGATTTTCAAAGTCCAAACAACAAATTTAAAACCGTTAGATGTTCAATCTATATTAAAATCTACTTGGAGACCAAATTTTACATTTTTTGGAATTTTTTTACTATTTATTAAGCTGGTTTTGAAAACTGCTGTTTTTCAATGCTGCAGAAATTTAATAAAAACAGCGGTTTTCAAACCAGCTTAATAATAGTAAAAAAATTCCAAAAAATGTAAAATTTGGTCTCCAAGTAGATTTTAATATAGATTGAACATCTAACGGTTTAGATTTGTTGTTTGGACTTTGAAAATCGGAGAACCAAATCGTTTGTTCCTGAGCCCAGGAACAAACGTTTGTATATTAGCCATTCTCTATCTATATATATATATATATATATATTTTATATTTTACAACAATTTTTGTGCTATAATTTGGAGACTTTTCTTAAGAAATTTGCAAAGAAAGAAACTTTTTCTAAAAATGCAACATATATGACTCCATTAACTCAATTCAAACGGAATCAAATGCAGGTCGCTTATGAGTCTATATATCCTACGAGATGACTCAACTTCTCAGTTTCTCTTAAAACTGTATTAATGGAGAGTAGTTTGCTTTGAGATTCGTGCTGAACAGTCCAAATCCTTTAAAAATTTACTCAAATTTACCTTTGATGATGTCAATTCATGGACAAGTTTCTTCTCATGTATTCGCGGTGGGTCGTCCATAACTTTATGTCTCATCTCAGATTAACTCAATCAGGCAACCTATTCGGAGATAGCGCAGGGGCCAATATTATTTAAGCTTTGAGATTCGTGCAAAATTAAAAGAATGGTCCGGATCCACTAATTCTAAAAGATTCCATTGTCCGGTACCGGAGAGGATATGAATTCCGAATTCATGGCGTATTTGCTTTTTGCATTCCTCTTTTTTTTCTATACAATCCTCCAATTTTATTCATTTGATATCAAATCAATCAATATCTTCCTTGTACACGTCAGACATGATGAATAGTCATCTGGATATATAATTCTCTCTTTAAAATTTAATTGATTATTACAAAACATAACACAAGTGATTATATTTAATTTTTTTCCCATAATGCTTTTATGTCATCTGACGGTTCAAAAGCAATGTACTGAAGCAATTCTATATATATATATATATATTGTGTATTAATAAGAAAATTGCAATTTAGTTTTTATCTTGATTGTTGTAAACTAAATTCTTATCTTATGCTCGCTGGTTTTGTAGTTTGTGCCGATCAGTGATGAGTTATGTTACTTTGGATGAGTTACGATCCTCTGTTTGTGTAATGTACAATTCTTCATGCTCCCTATGCATGGATCACTGAGGAGCGGACCACATTGTAAAGTCATTGATAGCCTCTTAGCTAGGCAGGCGTATTGCAGTGAATTCATATTCTCCCCGGTACCGGACAGGGAATATTTTAGAATTAGTAGATCCGGAACCGTTCTTTTAACATTGCACGATCTTCAAAGCACCAAATAATACTGTCCTTCTCTCCGGATTGAGTTAATTTGGGGCGTAAAGTAGTGGCCCCCGCCGTCCAATATCTGAGAAGATACTTGTATGTATTACAGTTAGGGGGTGCAAACAGATCGGATAGTGGTAAAACCATATCGGTATCCGTTATTATTTCCAAATACATATACAAATTAGATATTTGACGAATATGAATACGGATATGATATCCGTATACATACATAATTTTTCATAATATGTATTGAACCATGTGGTATATATCTCTATTTGTACGGATAATTAAAT
>JAJGRW010000244.1:188382-207808 GCA_025461045.1 Carex parvula | reverse complement strand
CTAAAGTCACATCCTTCTCATATATCACATCTATTATTAAACTACAATCTCATATTTTTAAACCATAGTACTGTTTTTTTTGTCTAGATACCAGATAATTAATTTTCTCTGATGTCTAATATTCAAATAGTATAAATAACAAATATATTATTTTTTTGAAAATAATTTAGTTTGAACAAATTAAGGAGATCAAATTGATATTTATAAGTCATGAAAAGTATGAAAAAAGAAACAAAAGGTGCGTGAAGATAGACAATGAAAGAGTGATTTTGCATCTCGGGTTTTGGCACTCTAGTGAAAGATATTCATATGGTGTTTGATTAAATTGCCTTTGAGGTCAAAAGAGGAAATCACCATCTTAGTTTGCATCAGTTTCTCAATAAAAGTAATTTGGATAAGTCATTCAATTTCTTCATTTCTATTGATTACATTAATTAATATAATACCGAACATGAATACTTTAAAGTTAAATGCAATTAACGATTATAAAAGGCACGCATCAAAAAATAAAACCACTAACATACTACTAATTGACCATCAACTTGCTTCAAATACATGTTAAATATAGAATTACTTAAGAAATAACAAAACTAATATAATTTTGACTTGTCATGTAGATCATGACATATAACTTCATTTATCTGTTCTTTCGCCATCTCTATTATATATATTGAAATTAGTATCGGTAGCAAATTTGAATTGTGTAAAAAACAAATTAATATGTATTCAATAATAATTATGTGTCTATTATACAATTTTTATGTTTATATTTTTATATATGATGGTAGAGAAATTAAGTGGCCGTGTTTAGACGTTGAATTTACGGTCGTTATTCAAATTTACTTTTTGTCATCTGCATCAATTTTTGAATACTTCAACAAAAATTAGTTATGTTATTACCGATTCTGTCACAACACATTAGAAGTACGCTCTGACACGTTATATCACGTATGTCGTTCACATGATATTACTCGTGTATCACGTGATGTGTCAGTTTGATCGAAAATGTCACCTCACACAATCTGATGTGGCCACGTCACGTCACGTCGTGTGACTAAATTTGCCAATATTATTTCTTTATTATAATATTTTTTGCAATAATTCATATTCTTTTAATAGATGTTATTTTTTTTTCTTTGAAACTAATTTAAAATCTAAAAAATAATTAAACATCACCAATTACGTCACATTTGATCACTCCACATGTAATCATAACGTGATTATTTATGTGATGTGACATCTCTTATTTTAGTCACATCACCTCATATAAAAGGTTGTAATGTGGGACTACTAAGATTAACTAAAAAAATGGTGCCTATTCAGAGATAGAGCAGGGACCGGGAATATTATTTTCTTTAAGATTTGTGCCAAGTTGAAAGAACGATCCTGGGCCGTTTATTTCTAATTTGCTTGAGTCTGGTACCTGGGGTGATCCGAATTCGATAAAACACAACAAGTAATTAAATCACTCGCCACACAAAAGGCAAGACACAAAGCGGACATAATATACTAAAGACGCCAATTAATGTATTTAAGCATGGGTTTTCATTGATATATATGTATATAGAGTATGAGCTACTGCCTAGTGGACATGTCTTGACATTTTTATCCTACTTTTATTTATATTCCTTTTTTTTATTGCGTTAAAGATAACAGATGTCCATACTAAAAAAAATGTAAATTCATTAATTGGCGCCAGTTTTTCTCCCTCAATTTCATTATTTATACATGACATCTAATTAGGTGAAGAGCATATGATCAACCTCATGCTCATTAATTTGGCATGGCATTAATTATAATTATAACCATTCAAATGTACTTTTACTAGCTTCATCCACAACCGAAAGTGTTTATATAGTTCACCTAACATATTTCAAGCTATTATGACAAACAATCCTTCAAGCAATTAATTTTAAACAAAAAGAACAAACAAATAAGATGATGGAGAAAACTAACATAAATAAGACTTTGAAGTATAAATAAATTTGTTTAAAATTACAGATTTTCGGTACATCATGCAAGCATCACTTCTGTATGCACAAATCATTCTTGCCAATTTCATGTTTGCCATCGGAAAATTCAAGAACAAAGTAATGGAGAGAGACATTTTTGTTCTCCAACAAATGATGAATGATGCATGAACATGGCAAACCAACATTGGATTCTTCATCCAAGAACATCTCAGCATCATGGCTGAAAATAAACACAATGTTGTCTGAGTTGTCGCTGTTCGAGGAATCATCACACGAATCGCCATATTTGTCAACATAAACTTGGAGGGAGAAGAACAAGCGGTAGGCATCCATGTTACATTTCTCACGAAGGCCAAGCACAAGAGGGTTTCATTCGATCGAGAAATAGGCCATCTCAGTTACCACCTTCGCATTGCCGACAAATACTTCATACTCTTCTCCACATAGACCATTTCGTCATGGACTTTCATACAAAATCCGAACCGTTCATCCTGATGAAGTTGTTAAGCTATATATTTATGTTAATTAGCATACATATATATTTACTTCTTAATTTTGATTTTATTTAATTTTTGTTGAAAAGTCGTCAAAGTTGTCACATTAATCACTGTGAAGTGATATCTTTTAACAGAAAAACACACATGATATATCATGACGTTATTATACTATTTACCACAAAATTTATATTCATAGATTTTTCTTATTCAAAATACAAGTCCATCGGAACCCTTTTATTCTGACATGGGCATTTTTGAGATATATTCAGACGGGAACATGAAGTAATATTAACTAATTAATCAGTATGAGATATAATTTTTTAATTTCAAAAAAGACATCCAATTGCTGTTAATTAACAAATTCTTTTGAAATTCGTATTAATTCATTTAGCACTGAAGTTAATTTTACTTACCAAAGTGTTTTAAAAAAAATATAAATTAAATCAACTTTTATATTTTGAGTATGTCCCACTAATTATATTTAGTACTATTTATTTTTGAAGAGAAGCAAGTGGAGATGTCCAAATAGATCCGACTTAAAACTGAATAAAATTTACATGAATGTAAGTACTATTTTATTAATTGATAGCGTTTGTCCACATTAAAAATTATATAAATTCATTATCACATAGAAAGGAATGGAGTGCTGCAAGTCAAATGGACATATCCATTAAAATATGGCGAAACAAATATCTAAACTATTGAATAGAACAAAATAATTAATTAAATTTAAAAAATCAAATTTAATATACACAAAGAGAAAGAGAAACTATTTTAATTTAAAATGGAAAAAATAAGAAATTTGAATATTTTGATAGAAAAATAAACAATTAGAATGTATGATGCCAACAATTGTCCTTTAATTGTCAGTGTTTGTTGACACTATATATATAAGGAAGCGACTAATTGTCCCCAAGTTTCTTTATCCAGTTTTTTCCAAAAAAAACTGTCATTTAACTTGCGCGAATACTGTAAAACTCTATAATCAATACTGTAACTTCAACAACAAATCATGTATAATAAGTAGTTTAAAAATCTAACAAGCAGCGACCCCTGAAAGTGGTTCCAAGTTAGTTGCAAACAGTTAGCAACTTGCAAAAATACTGTACTTCCGGCTGTACTTGAAAAACTGATGGCTTCTAGAAGGTTTCAAAAACAAATCACTTTTCAAACTTGTAGTTATTTACAAATAACACATAAAATTGTGCAAAATTAATTTTTTTTTCGAAATTAAAATTTTAAATTTTTTTTATTTTATTTTTTTTTACGTAATTTTTTTTTTCAATTATTAATATTTATGTATGAATTTATATCATGTAAAATAAGACTTAAATACTGTAAAATTAGCAGATACAAACTATAAAACTAACATATGTGAACTACAACAAATTTAATACTGTAAAATTAGCAGATGCAACTTATAAAACTAACAGATGTGAACTGCAAAACTTCAATACTGTAAAATGGACACCTGAAACTATCAAAATAACATATACAAACTATAAAATTTCACTAATTACAAAATTAACTGTTCACAACCATAAACAAACAGTAACAACCAACAACTGTTCACAACCACAACCAATAACTGTTCACAACCACAAACAATAATTGTTCACAACCATAACTGTTCACAACCACAAACAAGACTTCAATAAACAAGGTTAATTGTTCACAACCATCAATACAATAATGGCGTTTGTCACTTCATAACCCTCTGGTGCACGTTATTTGGATGCGTGAGAAGCTTCATCGCTAGAACCATACGTTCTTTCAAAATATCATCCTGCAAAAAAAAATAAAAATAAACAAGGTTATAAATTGGAGTTATGAACCATTAGCAGATGCAAATTATAAAAACAACATATGTGAACTACAAGACTTCAATACTGTAAAATTAGCAGATGGAACATATAAAACTAACAGATGTGAACTGCAAAACTTCAATACTGTAAAATGGACACCTGAAACTATCAAAATAACATATACAAACTATAAATTGGAGTTACATTTCTGGGAGAATAAAATTACAAATTGGAATTACATCATAAACTTAAAAGTTAATAAAATTACCTGTGTGAAATTTATAGGGATCTCAGTGATCAAATTGTAGACAAAGCGCAACACAAAAATTGCACAATCCATTGATTTTTCTCCCTGCATTGGGCACCTCTCATGAATAATGCCAATATCTTTCCAAGCTGGTTTAGCTGAAAAAAAAAAGATATCAACAAATTTCACACAAACTTCAAGTCATAATCTTGTAAATTAACTGATACATCGTATAAAACTATTGCATAAAACCTGTAAATTAACTGAAACTTTTTAAATAAAACTAACATGTACAAACTATAAAACTTCAATACTGTAAAATTCGCAGATGTAAACTGTAAAACTAACAGAAGCAAACTATAAAAATTACATGTGTGAAAGTTAGAGGCATCTCGGTGATCAGATTGTAGACAAAGCACAAAATAGAAATTGCACAGTCCATTGATCCTTCTTCCTGCTTTGGGCACACCTCTTTAATAATACCAACATCTTTCCAAGCATGTTTAGCTGAAAGAAAAAAATGATATCAACAAATTAATAAAAACTTCAAGTCCTAATTCTGTAAATCATTAGCAGAATCCTGAAAAAATAGTTGAACAACTATTGCATGAAACCTGTAAAATAACTGATCCTATAAAACTATTGCATGAAACCTGAAAAACTATTGAATGAAACCTGTAAAATAACTGATACATCATATAAAACTTTTGCATAAAACCTGTAAAATAACTGATACATCATATACAATTATTGCATGAAACCTGTAAAATAACTGATATATCCTATAAAACTATTGCATGAAACCTGAAAAACTATTAAATGAAACTTGTAAAATAATTGATACATTCTATAAAACTATTGCATAAAACCTGTAAAATAACTGACATATCCTATAAAACTGTTAAGTAGAGATCATGTAATAGTTTAATGCATTTCAAATTCTAATCATGTAAATAATTGGCAAAATTCTATAAAATAATGTATAGAAGACTTTAAATCAGTAAAATTTACATGTCGAATAATGTAAATAAAACAGACATTCAGATAATATGAGATATGTGAAAATAATTGCATATATCATGTAAACTATTGCATATATCCTGTAAAACTGTTAAACAGATACTGTAAAATAAAGAAAAGAAAAACAATGCATAGATTATGTAAACTATTGAATATATCCAGTAAAAATGTTAAATAGATCCTGTAAAATACTCTACAGAACCTTTAAACCTGATTGATAAATCATATAAAATACTGTATAGATCATGTAAACCTATTAGATAAATCCTAAAAATTTAAATCAGAAAAATAAAAAATTTACAAAACCAGATCAGATCGACAGCTGATCTGTTATGTTAGATCAGATCAGACTCTAAATATTACCAGATCAGATCAGGATCCACCAGAAGCAACGGATCGGTAGTGATATAGCACTACTACAAACATTGCATCGACGGAGAGAAGTTTACATCGGCGGATTAGTCAATCTAATCGTGCTCACATCAATCTGCCCCCCTTCAAGTTGTTGGACTGCTGCCACAAACATTGCATCCATTATTTTCTTTGTATCATCAGTGATACCTTTCGATCCACAAGACTTCAATACTGTAAAATTAGCAGATGGAACATATAAAACTAACAGATGTGAATTGCAAAACTTCAATACTGTAAAATGGACACCTGAAACTATCAAAATAACATATACAAACTATAAATTGGAGTTACATTTCTGGGAGAATAAAATTACAAATTGGAATTACATCATAACTTAAAAGTTAATAAAATTACCTTGTGAAATTTATAGGGATCTCAGTGATCAAATTGTAGACAAAGCGCAACACAAAAATTGCACAATCCATTGATTTTTCTCCCTGCATTGGGCACCTCTCATGAATAATGCCAATATCTTTCCAAGCTGGTTTAGCTGAAAAAAAAAAGATATCAACAAATTTCACACAAACTTCAAGTCATAATCTTGTAAATTAACTGATACATCGTATAAAACTATTGCATAAAACCTGTAAATTAACTGAAACTTTTTAAATAAAACTAACATGTACAAACTATAAAACTTCAATACTGTAAAATTCGCAGATGTAAACTGTAAAACTAACAGAAGCAAACTATAAAAATTACATGTGTGAAAGTTAGAGGCATCTCGGTGATCAGATTGTAGACAAAGCACAAAATAGAAATTGCACAGTCCATTGATCCTTCTTCCTGCTTTGGGCACACCTCTTTAATAATACCAACATCTTTCCAAGCATGTTTAGCTGAAAGAAAAAAATGATATCAACAAATTAATAAAAACTTCAAGTCCTAATTCTGTAAATCGTTAGCAGAATCCTGAAAAAATAGTTGAACAACTATTGCATGAAACATGTAAAATAATTGATATATCCTATAAAACTATTGCATGAAATCTGAAAAACTATTGAATAAAACCTGTAAAATAACTGATACATCATATAAAACTTTTGCATAAAACCTGTAAAATAATTGATACATCCTATACAATTATTGCATGAAACCTGTAAAATAACTGATATATCCTATAAAAGTATTGCATGAAACCTGAAAAACTATTAAATGAAATTTGTAAAATAACTGATACATTCTATAAAAATATTGCATAAAATCTGTAAAATAACTGACATATCCTATAAAACTGTTAAGTAGAGATCATGTAATAGTTTAATGCATTTCAAATTCTAATCATGTAAATAATTGGCAAAATTCTATAAAATAATGTATACAAGACTTTAAATCAGTAAAATTTACATGTCGAATAATGTAAATAAAAACAGACATTCAGATAATACGAGATATGTGAAAACAATTGCATATATCATGTAAACTATTGCATATATCCTGTAAAACTGTTAAACAGATACTGTAAAATAAAGAAAAGAAAAATAATGCATAGATCATGTAAACTATTGAATATATCCTATAAAAATGTTAAATAGATCTTGTGAAATACTCTACAGTACCTTTAAACCTGATTGGTAGATCATATAAAATACTGTATAGATCATGTAAACCTATTATATAAATCCTGAAAATTTAAATCAGAAAAATAAAAAATTTACAAAACCAGACCAGATCGACAGCTGATCTGTTAGATCAGATCAGATCAGACTCTAAATATTACCAGATCAGATCAGGATCCACCAGAAGCAACGGATCGGTAGTGATATAGCACTACTACAAACATTGCATCTGTGGAGAGAAGCTTGCATCGGCGGATTAGTCAATCTAACCGTGCTCACATCAATCTGCCCCTTTCAAGCTACTGGACTGCTGCCACAAACATTGCATCCATTATTTTCTTTGTATCATCAGTGATACCTTTCGATCCACTGATCTCAGCAAGTGCTTTTTTAATCCGCCGATTTTCCTTTTTTGCTCGTTATGCTCAAGAACTGGTCCAAGATATGAATATGCTTGATTTATCAGTACATAAGTCTTTCATCACCATTGCCTCTCTTAAACCAAGGCGTACTCTACTGGCTTTCGAGATAGGAAAATCTTTACTCGCACCTATATGGAAATAGGAAAATCCTTACTCATACCTGTTCAGAAATGCATTTATCAACTCTACTAGCCGTGTATTTATTGATAAAGTCTAGTATACTTTTTGCCCTTAAGAATTGAATCGAACAAGAAGCAGATAAGATAGCGAGCGGGATTAGGTCGCCGATGATATGAATTCGCCTCACTCGTTGAATCGTCCAAAAATTCAAAAGAGTCAAAGGTCAAAGCATGCTCTCCGTTGCCATTGGTCTAGAAACATTTAATCAATGAATAACGCAGAGAGATGCAAGAAGCTTGCATCGGCGGACAAGCGATGCCTCGCTGCCACGTGGCAAGGCCTTGGGCTGTAGATCGAGACGACTAAGGTGGCAGATCGGGATCAAGGCCGTCGGAGGGGAAGCTGTCGGAGAGGAAGCCGTCGGGTAAATCGTTTTCAGATATTTGGAGAGATTTTGAGAGGAGGCCGTCGGAGAGATTTGGAGAAAGAGATGAATAACGATAACAAAATTGATTTTAGAGATAGATCGGTAAATTTGAGGAGAGAGAAAGAGAAGAGAAATTTTATATAACGGAGGAGAGAAAGAACGGGAAAGTTTATATAAGATAGTTATAGAAAAATGGTTAAAAACAGTTTGGAAAGTGGTCCGAGACGTTAGGGGGATTATTCTGGGGATTGACTCTGGGGGAATATTACCTTTTCTCTATATATAATTGTAAGTTCATTAATTGGCGGCAGTTTAATTTGTCCTTCAATTTCATTGCTTATACATGACATCTAATTAGGTGAAGAGCACATGATCAACCTCATGCTCATTAATTTGGCATGGCATTAATTAGACCGATAAGAAACATAATCAGAATGAATTATAATCATACAAATGTAGACATCTTCTAGAAACAAAAGTGTTTAAATAGCTCACCTAGACATAAATCAAGCTATTATGACAAACCATCAAACTTGAGCTATTAATTTTAAACAAAATAGCAAACAAAATAAGATGATGGAGAAAACTGACATAAATAAAACTATCAATCGTATATGATTTGCAATTCACGATGAAACTTTTGGTTGTTTCTAAATAAAATTGTAGCAAATTAGTTATTAAAATTTTTCAATTGCCAGTTCCAAAAGATTAAGAAGATGATGTCTCTTTATATAATCCTGACCTTCTAAAATTTTAGTTTGTCAAATTGCTCGCAGTTACAGTAGCAATTAACCATTATGACTTTGAGGTTAAATATGACATTTAAAATAGAATTGTGGATGCTTATTGTAAAATTCAGGTTACTGATAGGAGATATTCATATGTGATTAGTAATGTGAAATAGATTTAGATTAGCATATGTAATTGTGAGCTTCCATGGTGAAGGATTAAAAAAAAAAAACAAATAAAAGGTGAAAAAGATGAGCATATAAATGAAAAATTTACCTTACCAATCATGTCTTGTAAATAATTTGTATGTGTTTTTATTCACATTTAGTGTTTTTCTCTCTTTTGTTTCTATAATTTATATGAAATCAGTAGGACTATCTCACTTTATAAAAAAAAAAAAAAAATAGGAGCCAAGAAAAAAATAAAAGGAGATCGATTTAATTTCATATTGAAATCTGAAACATTTATTTAATTAAGAACAAATTAGATTCATAATAGTTAACTACATTTATTGCTCACTGGTTCTTATATTTGCTAAACAAAGACACACTAACAAAATTCTTTGATAAAGATATTGACAAAGCTACTTTGATATCATGCAGCGCACAATTAATAAAGACAAAATAATAAAATTATATAACTAGTGTGTTCCGTAAAGCCAAAAAATAGTAACGTCGATATCTTTACCCAATCCTTTTCTATCAAATGTTTTTAGGAAGGTATATTTGAAGACAACATTTTATGGCCTAACAAATTCGAACAAAGAAATTTTGCACAACACTGTACTTCAATTTTGCACAACACCGCGAGGTTGCTCTGGTGCAGCGTTGCAGGGTCGAGTCGCCGTGTTGGCAAGTGCGGTTCCGGGGGGTGGGACACCTCTAGGGGGAGTTTCCCCTACTAGTGTCCCGTGCTGCCCACCTAGCGGCGGGTTCGCAGGAGGTGGAGTGCTGGTTTCCGGTTGGAGGTTGTTGTTGATCCCCGGAGGAGGCGAGATCGATGTATCCCTTTGAGCCATCTAATCTTTCAAGGAAGAGCTAGCGGTGACCCCATGGTGGTTGATTTTGGTCCCGGGTTGGCCTCTTAAGAAGGTCTGAATCTCGGTTCTTTCATGGCCCGTGAAGAGGTAGTTTAAGGGCCTTCGGAACATAGCCCCATCAAAGACACAGCTTCTCTGTAATTGGCTTAATAACAGTAGACAACCATTTCAATAGGATTGGATTAATCCACACAATTATATCAAATTATATATGCATATTTAACCGGCGATATCAATTGGGTCCAGGTTTTCAATAACAACAGTTTCATTCCGGTTAGAATCTGTGAAACAGGCGATTTCAAGTATTCCAGTCCATTAGAAACAATTTCAATCCAAACTTCATATTCTAGTTAAATATACCATCATAATCCGATTACTCAAATCAATACCAAATAACACATACCAATCAAAAACACATATTACAGAGAAGTTTGATTACCTGAGCGATCAATCCAGAAACTCCAATTCGAATTACAACTATTATCTGCAATGTAGGATCATAATTCCAACCGAACATACAATTGAATTTCAATCAATAACAAAATATTTATCAAAAATAAACTCTCTTTATTTCATCAATTTTTTTCCTCATTTTCGTTTTGATTTTCTCTTTTCGGTTTTCATTCATTTTTTTCATCTCCTACATTAAAAGAAAGAGAGAGACACTCTTTTAAGAGTCGGGGGTCAAAATATTTAGGGGGTATGCATGAGAGGCACGCGGCAAATGCCACGATGGCATTTTCTTTTTAAAAGTTCGAATATTTGCAACTTAAACCTTTCAATTTTATAATATTATACATAAGTTCAATTCTTTTAAAAAGAATTACAAATTTTATTGGGGTGTTACAAAAATGCACCATTGACTTTATGCTTCAACCATACTTCACATCTTTATCTCCATTTTTAAAGATCAAAATAGTCGATCCGAACCGGAACCGCTCAACATGATATGCATATATATTAAAATTTGCTGAGAGACAAAATTTTATATTTTTTTGAAATTTTTTTACTATTTTTTAAATAAGTACAAAATCACTATTTTAAGAACATGTTTTGAGGGATATACATGAGAAGATGAAAACTCCTCCAGTCGGTGACTACTCCGATCAATAGCAAGCCGAATCAGATCCGTCAGTATGAAAGCATGCATCAGAACCAAAACCGTGATTCGTCATGTCGATACTTAGCGAGAGATCTCGCTCAAGCTCCGCCCAATTTCTTCTATCTCCTCTCTTTTGAGGTTTCTGCTAGGGTTATGGTTTTGGAAAGAGAGAGAGAGGAACTCTCGACTCGTGTCTACCACAGAGAAAAGGTTTTAGTGGTCAAAGATTTTAAGAGCAATTTTTGCTTCAGACAGCGTGGGAACTATACAATCAAAACAGCGAGGTATATGGTTTGTGCGCTGCATGAAGCTAAAACTACTCTGTTAAAATATTTACCCGGTTTAGTTGGAATATTGAATTTAGATCAGAACCGTCGATAAGAATTCGGGCTGGATGGAAGGCACGGGGTCCGTTAGTATCGTGCCAAAACAGATCGGACGGTTGGAATCCAAACACAAAATTTGTGTTACTTTACGGAGTCTGAATTCGTGATTCCGGTAGGCAATTTTTCACCCGAGAACAGGATGTGTCTATTTTCTAATTAACGAACCAAATCTACTGTTAAATTGGCAGCGTCATTTTTCGATAGTTGATATCACCGAAATTTTATTTGTTACCATCTGATATTTATACAATATCAAAATTCTGAACCACCCGTCTAAAAAAAATAAAAACTTGTCACAATCTGCGCACTAGTTTTTACGCGGACGCAGACCAGATTTCCGCACCATTTTCAGTCTACGCACTTTGGTACGCAGATCCAATCTGCGTTTGTGTCAACTAGTGATTTTTTTTAAAAACGGTAATAATATTAGAATTTTGAAATTACAGGATGGTAACTAAAATTTTTTGGTTGATATCATCTTCAGTCTTCTCATTTTGGCAAATGATAATCGACCCTAGTTGTGGATTTTTGATCCTTTAGAAATTTGAGAAAGAAATATTGGGCTGAAATAAATGGCCTAATATTGATCTTCTTCATATACTGGGCCTCAACCCCAGTGAGAGATGATATTTGATGAGGTAACAAATACAAAAATAAAACAAAACAGTAAAAATGCTTGAATAATTTCTGATCAATGACACATCTGTCAAAATTAAATTATTTTTTTCTGCAAAAGAGTCCCTAATTCTAGTTAATTTTCATTTTCAAAATTTTGATAATGTAAAAATAATATTTAATAATTTTGATTAGTACCCAGAAAAAAATTGTACTTCTTAAAATAAAAATAAAAAGTAAATTTCACAGGAGATCAATAATTGTTCCATCTTGTTGCACCATATTGCCTCAATGGATCAGCATGTTGGTGTAGACTATAATTGAATCGGTGAGTATCATTCATGTCTACAAAATAAATAATAAATTTAATTTCTGATTTTGCTGCATTATTTTTTGCATAATATTTTTATCTTTTTCATAAAACAATTTGCTATTTTAGATTTTAAACAGATAGATTATAATCATATTAAAAAAATTTAACGTGAGTAATTCCTTACCAAGTTATACCTCCAATAGTTTATCAAAAATTAATCCATTATGTTTAAAATTAATTATCAAGTGCCAAACTATTGGATAAATTAGTATCCTCTACATGTATATCTAAGAGACAAAAAACCGTCTCTTACATAATTGATTTTCTCTAATATCTAATACGAGCTCAGACTTTGTTAAATAATAAATATATTTTATTTTAAAATTAATTTATAATAGATTTTTTTTAATCACAAGCAAATTATTCTTTCTCACATGATTTTTTATAGCAATTAATCTAATCATTTAGAAGGCAACAAAAAGTGTGAATAACAAAATGAAAAGTGTGTGAAACCGAAAACAAATGAGTGATTATGCATTGTATAGGTGTGATAATTATTTCATTGTGTGATTGGTTCTCTATTAATGGGTTTGTTGGACCGGTTTTTACAATTATTCTGAGTTCTTTTTAAACAGGAGAACTATGATAATCTATAATGATGTATATACATACAAGTTTTATTAATGATAACTGTACATGCTTGAGTATAAAAAAAAAAGTAAAATCTAGAGAGTTGGGATGCAATTCTTTCAAATTATTTTCAGGAGTATAAAGGAATATAAAAAAGATGTTAATTAAACTTTTGAATGAGCTTATTGCCACACAAAATAAATAATAATTGTAGATACAGCAGAAGTGTAGTTCCTTTGTGCCGTCTCTTCTTCCATTCTACCCGAATTTTTTTTATGGTAATTACGATTTCAACAAATCACTAACATAATAAATTTTCCGCATACAAAATAATCATCGAAAACATATAAACTTTCGAATAACTATAACATATAAACGCATCAATGACAAATTAGATCAGTTTAAACGGACTGGCATGGATTCGTCATTTAAAGTCATTCTTATAGATTTTGGAGACAATAGTACGGGGTGTCTTATGCTAATCATTGCACTTTAAATAGTCATACTTGTTATTTTAATAATTCAATAGTCGAAATTATTAGTTTGGATCTGGACTATTCGAACAAAATCGAAAACCAATATGATCTAGATTGAAATTCACGGTATCTCTTTCATATAACTGTAGATTCTGATCGGACGGTCTAGATCTAAACTCAAACTTTGAGTTATTTTATATCCAAATTCCACCCCAAACATGAATTCGGATCCACTAAATAACTCAAAGTTTGAATTTAGATCCGAACCGTTTGACCAAAATCTACACGAGTGAGTTCCACTGAATTATTGAGGTATATAAATATTTTATATTTTACAACAAATTTTTTGTATACAATTTAGAGGCTTTTCTGATAAGAAATTTCGGAAGAAGGAAACTTTTGCAAAAAAAATACAACATAACTCCATTAACTCAATTGAAACGGATTCAAATACAGGTCGCTTATGAGTTTATATACAGGTCGCAAAATATAGTGTCTATTTATACATTTTTAGCAGGAGCAATCAAGGGAAAATCTAATAAGAGGAAATGAAATTATTATATTAATTTATAATATTTTAGACAAAAAAATATTATCAATCAATGAGTGATGCTAAGGTGTTTTTAAAGGCTTGTGTTTACAAATATCATTATCTTCTTCTATAATTTTTTTTATTAAATTAATTATTTTAATTGACTATAGCAAATCTACAAGTTCAATCAATACGTTTTTTTTTATTTTTGTTTGAGATAAAACATTCCAATTGAAACAAGTTAATTTGTGTACATTACCACAAGGATTGTAGAGGAGTAGGATATCACATAAAATAAAAGGAAAGGACAAGGGTCCTCTGTTTTTGATGGAATAAAGTTATTCTCTCAAGACCAAAGTTGTTAAAGCAATAGATGTTCCGCTAATAAAGCATTTTCTGATAGTGTGGTGAGTCACTCTCTAAAGCATTTTCCGATAGTGCCGACATTTTTTTTAATATCCAAAGTTTAATACAAATTAATTAATATGTCCAAATCTGCTAGAAATTTACAAAAATATTGTACCGGTCCTTTGCTGGCTGGTACCCAATTTAATTTATTACCGGTCGAAAAATAGCCGGTACCCATTTTTTTTTAGGATGGGCAAAGCATAGTTGGCACTCGGATTGAAGTTTGCACTCAGTTTGGCTAATGCTAGGGTTTGCAAAAACATCGATGGTGCGTCGTTGATGTTTTTGTAATGAAACATCGATGTTTTATTAGACTTAGCATTGGCAATTAAGCAGGATAGTGCTAAGAAAACATCGGTGTGTCGCTGATGTTTTTGCAATGAAACATCGATGCACTTCTACCGTCGTTAGGATGTGCATAAAGCATCGGTACTCAATTTTAGGATGCTGGTTATTGTCAAATTAAAATCACTAGCCGCATGCAAACACTTCACTTTAGTATCGATGTTTATTATACTTAGTATCGATGATATACCGATATATGCAACCGATGTAACACACGCATCCAACCAAATGCATTTGTTTGATCTTAGACAAACCGAGTGCAAACTTCAATCTGAATTTTCTAAGACGTTTCTTCTAGCCAACTATGCTATGCCCCTCCAAAAATTAAAAAAAAATTAAGTACCGGCCAGAAAATAATCGGTACTGTATTAAAAAACGAATTTGAGTACCGGTTATTTTCCGGCCGGTAATGAATTAAATTGAGTACCGGTCAGAAAATGACTGGTACGGATATTTTTATAACTTTCCAGCGAATTTGAATATATTAATTAATTTCTATTTAACTTTGGATATTAATAAAAATGTCGGCTGATAGTGTGGACAAGGGCCTTCTAGATTATTAACGTCCTGTCCAACTCTGTAAACTCTGTTTATAACTCTGTAAAGTACTATCTAATAAGTCTTTAAATCTAAAATCTAACTTCCAAAATTTTAATTTATTACAGCTGTTATTTTTTACCACAACGATCAGGGGCGGATTGACATCAATCATATATATGGGATCAATTGACCACCATTAATTTTCAAAAATTTTATTTTTTCTATGTTATTTTTTATATATTTTTGAATGAAATGCTATAAGTAATGTAAATTGATCCATTCGCGGTATGAAAATTTTATATAATTGACCCCATGATAGAATACAAATGGACACATCCATTGTTACAACTAATGGAGAGCAGCTTCACAATGAATAAACGAATAGCTCAGAGAATTATCAGAAAAAGATGCTTACTGTCTGGACAGCTCATGCTATTTGAATTACTTAGAGATAAATGTAAATCACAGTAAACAGTAACTTAGGCTTGTTATATAAAGAAAGGAGATACTATTGTGTAATTGAACTTTCCAGAAATGAATCAATTAAAACAAGTTTTACAATTCTCTTCTTCATAACTGAACCGGTTTCACTCCATTTAAATTGAACAGTTTTCCATGAAAAAAAACTTGTTATCCTTTTATCTTTTAAAAGAGACTTGAACCAATACTGTTAATAATTGTAACCAGCTCACTTTGCTATGATGAAATTAATAAAAGAGAGCATTTACTCGCTGTCGCTGGTCTTCTAAGAATATTAATTAACTAAAAAGCTATTTAATTTGCACTTTCTTTTTATTCACCTGTCATTATCTCATCAAAAAAAATATTCACACAAAGAATGCTTTTCGGTGTTCATATCATCAAATCAACATGCTAATATTATCATTATATAATTAACTTCAATCCGCTTTTTAAGCGAATGTCAGTCTGGGAAACAACAGGATAAAATTAACAAAAAAATATGTACCAAAATGAAAAAAAGATAACATTATAATTTGTAAGGACCATTCTTATAATTTACTCAAAATGATCCTACTTATACTACATGATATAAATAACCCTAGTAACAAACCCCTCGGAAGATATCAAACCAAACATCCTTTGAATTTCTTCAAGAAAAACTAATTCTCCTCCTCCACTTCATTACCACCACCTTTCTCTATTTCTCCGAAAAATTCAACGAGATCTTCCTGCCCGAGACCTGATCGGAGATGGTCTATCATTGGGTGGACGTAGCACTTACCATCGTCCTCCCAGCTGCACTGGTTGCTTGTATGGTTCACTTTTGTGGAAGCTCAAGCCAGAACAGTGGTTTAGAGAAGATGATGAAAGCCCCGGGGGGAGGCGGGGCCCTCATTAAAAGAGCAAGCTTTGAGGCTAACCCTGGGGATTACTTTAGCAGTGCTCGTGCTAAGAATTGAAACCTCATGTTCACTAGACACCTTGTATTGTCATCGTTGATAAATAGTTGTCGCCATGGATTTCTATTATGTACCTGGCTAGTTATGTTCTGAAAATTGTATCGCAGTGTGTTTGTTATGTGTTTCTAATTATATAATTTGTTTGCTGAAATTATTATTGCATCGCCTTCCTATTCTTAATTTCGTTTTCACCAATTTCTTGATCGCATCAATCTACTTAATTTGTTCTCCAAAAATGCGGAACAAATATTTTGTATATAATTTAGAGGCTTTTCTGATAAGAAATTTCCAAAGAAGAAAACTTTTGCAAAAAAAAAATACAATATAACTCCATTAACTCAATTGAAACGGATTCAAATACAGGTCGCTTATGAGTCTATATACAGGTTGCAAAATATAGTGTCTATTTATACATTTTTAGCAGAAGCAATCAAGGAAAATCTAATAAGAGGAAATGAAATTATTATATTAACGTATAATATTTTAGACAAAAAAATATTATCAATAAATGAGTCATGCTAAGGTAATTTTAAAAGCTTGTGTTTACAAATTATCATTATTTTGTCAATAATAAAAAATATTAATACGAGATTATGTAAAATAATTAACTTTCTTAAAATTAGTAAATTATTGTTGTCTACAAGATTTTGACATGTAGATTTTATTGAATTATTTGGATCGACCATTCGGATATTGAAAAGATAAAATTCGACCCGCTAGCATATTGGTCGATATGATAACTTTAGTTTATTAGCATAACTCTTGAATAAGTAATTTATAGTAAAATAAAATAACAATACAAATTGAACACTTTTGATCTGATATCAAAGTCATATCTTGTATTTTAGGTTCAATAATCAATTACCGTTAATAAGTTTCAATCTAATAATTAAATAAAAGCTTTTAATTATTTACTAGTTTTGAACTGATATTTTGGGTTTTGTGAAAAGCCCACTTCCTAATCCAAAATTCTTTCATCTTCTTCTATAATTTTTTTTATTAAATTAATTATTTTGGTTCATAATAGCAAGTCTACAAGTTCAATCAATACGATTTATTTTTGTTTGAGATAAAACATTCCAATTGAAACAAGTTAATTTGTGTACATTACCACAAGGAATGTAGGGGAGTAGGATATCACATAAATAAAAGGAAAGGACAAGGGTCCTCTGTTTTGATGGAATAAAGTTATTCTCTCAGACCAAAGTTGTTAAAGCAATATAAATGTTCCACGAATAAAGCATTTTCTGGTAGTGTGGTGAGTCACTTCTAGATTATCTCCAACTCTGTAAACTCTGTTTATAACTCAATAAAGTACTATCTTATAAGTCTTTAAACCTAAAATCTAACTTCTAAAATTTTAATTTATTACAGCTGTTATTTTTTACCATTTACCACACGATCAGGGGTGGACTGACATCAATCATATATATGGGGTCAATTAATTTTCAATTTTTTTGTTTTTCCTATGTTATTTTCTATATATTTTTGAATGATATGTTATAAGTAATGTAAATTGATCTCATTCGCGGTACGAAAATTTAATATGATTGACTCCATTTATATTTGATCCTCATAGCTAGGCACGGTAGCTCATTTTTCAGCGTGGTTTCACAAACCCATAGGCACTTTAATTTTAATTTCTCAAGCCTTTAAATCTCAGTCTACTACCATTATAAAGTATTCGTGTCAAGCCTTTCAGCCTTACATGTTACTTATCAAATTTTGTTTTGACAGAAAAAACCCGTAAGTATTTTAAATTTTGTATCTTAAACCTTTAAAACCTTTATTTACAAACTTTGAAAGTATTAATGTCAAAGCCTTTAAACCCTACAAATAACTTGTAAAAAAAATTAATAGTAAAAACTCGCAAGCACTTTAAGTTTTTCTTTCCAAGTCTTTAAACATCTGATTACAACTATTTAAAGTATTCATGTCAAAACATCAAATCTTACACGTAACTTATCAAAGTGTACATAGCATATGAAACCTTTAAACCTAGCATATTAAGATTTTATATATAAGATATTAAGATTTTTTGTCAAAGAGACAAATTAAGAGAAAAAGTATTTAGGAATTGAAATAGTTGATCGGGAATGAAGACTTTAGGAGACAATCTTTTTTTTCTCTATTAAATTTGGCCGCCTCGAAGCCCTGAAAGGAAGAAAAACAAAATGTTAATTGAACAGTTTTCTATGAAAACTTGTTATCATTTTGTCTTTTAAAAGAGACTTGAACTAAAACTGTTAATAATAGTAACCGGATCACTTTGCTATGATGAAATTAATAAAATTTAAAATCCCAAGCATCAACTCTTTTAAAATTTAATAATTGTAACCGGCTCACTTTACTAAAGATAAAACCCAATTTCGAATGGTGGGTCCAACCTGTTTCTCATCTTTCTTT